>JBBPMU010000752.1:0-14414 GCA_038090475.1 Wakefieldia striispora | reverse complement strand
TCGAACTCGACCTTAATGAGGTTAGAGAATTTCTCACAACCCTCGCTGAACTCACAGAGCCGGTCTCCTCCCCCTCCCAATCCCCAGTCCCCATCCCCCCTTCCGTCCCCCGACGAGTTTCTCGCCTCCTGCGGGTCCACCGGCCACCTCCAACCCGGATGCCCCCACTACCAATGCACCCACTGCCTTCGAATCTCCCCCGGACATTTCTCTCGAAATTGCCCAGTCAACAGACACCGTCACCCTCACAGGACCCGATGACTTATTAATGATGATGCTCTCCCAGACTTCGACGACGAGCACATCTGATGATAATGATTCGGTGAATCATTCTTCCAATGAGGGAGCTAATGTTATGGATTTCAAAGATACTTGGGAACGCGATGTTGAAATCATCTGGAGACAACTCTACAGTGAAGAAGCAACAGACATGGATACGTTTTTCTTTCCTACTCATTCTTATGATCGCTATTGGTTTGATCTTTCTTCCACGGCGTATAGAGACCTCACTTGGGAGATCATTGACAGCGGTCAATATGACCCTCTGTTCCATGACTTCTAGGCTTACCTTCAGACTTCGCACGGGAACACTGCCGTTTCCCACATTTACGGATGCCCCCAGACTTCTGACTCGCTTCTACTGGGAAGTCCATTTGTTCTCTTTCCATTTATACTTAGCGGCTCTCTGCTTCTTCTTTTGGACTACGGACCTCCGCTTCCTTTCTTGGACACAGGACTCTGCATTTCCTTTTACACGTACGTTTCCTTTTACGCGTCCTTTGTTGATTTCCTTTTATGATACATGCAATGCGACGCGTCTCGTTGATTCCCTTTCTCAACTATTTGTTTCTATTTGTACCTTTTAGTATAAATACCCACCGCTGTAGTAGAATAGCTCTTCAGCTAATTCTACGCACTTCTGCCTGCAAAGTCTTCGCTCCTGAAGAAGGTCGCTCGACTTACCTCCTGCGCTAAGCCCTTCCAGTTCCCTGTCTCTCTCATTGACGGGCTTCTCTCTTACGAGCGATAGCCATATACTCTGCTCCTAGTCGTCGCTGACACTATGAGTACGAAAGGATCTTGAGTGAAGTCTTTGTTCCGCACCCGCGTAACAACCACCCCCGTCCTCCATTACTCCACCAGCGCCACCTACTCTGGCTGGACGGCTGAGGCGGACGGTTGGAACGATTCTTGAGTCATTCCATTCCCGTTCATCTTCTCACTCTTCGCTCTCTATGCCAGTCACCCCACCGGCCTCCCCTATGGCATACTTGGAAGTCCCCCTCGATGCCTTACTCCGAACCCTCGACCCAGTTCACGTTTTCATAGATAGACTTCCACGTTTCCACCGAAACATTTTCTATGCCTCGATCCTCTCATCACCACCCCTCTCCATCCCGCTCGCCAACCTCACCCTATCCTCTCAGGCGGCGGCGACCATCCCCATCCTCATCCAGGCCATCAGGAATACCATCCTATCGTCGGAGATCCAACAACAGTCCCTGATCCAACTCAGAGAATCTTGGGCAGCGGCCCTCTCCTACTCCATCCAGGGTACTGGAGGAATTATACTTGATGCATTGGACCATGTCGGTTTCGGACTTTTCGTCCCTACCCTCCCCACCAATAATGTCCAACCCCTCCTTCGAACCACTCTCATCAGCCTCTCTCCTCTCCAACAACGGGACTATCTCACTCCCACTGAGTACGGAGCACTCCACCCTCTGGGACGAACCACTCGTCTCTACCCCGCTACCAGAGCTCCTCTACCCGCTCCTGTCCCTACCTATCCAATCCGACCTGATGAGTTGGACTCGACTCCCTTACCCTCTGCTGATGCCGCCCCTCCCCCATATTCTTCCCACCACCAATCTCTTCTCCGACGACCCACGCCTGGACTCAATGTGACCCATTTGGGATCTCCTGGATCCGGAACATGTATTCAGCCATCCACTCCGGTTGTCAAACTCGACCTTAACGAGGTTAGAGAATTTCTCACAACCCTCGCTGAACTCATGGAGCCGGTCTCCTCTCCCTCCCAATCCCTGGTCCCGGTCCCCCCTCCCATCCCCCGACAAGTTTCTCGCCTCCGTACTTGCTATCGTTGCGGGTCCACCGGCCACCTCCAACCTGGATGCCCCCACTATCGATGCACCCACTGCCAAGTTCGAACCTCCCCTGGACATTTCTCCCAAAACTGCCCAGTCGACCGACGACACCATCCCCGGACCTGATGATTTATTGATGATGATGCTCTCCCAGACTTCGACGATGAGCACATCTGATGATAATGATTCAGTGAATCATTCTTCCGACAGGGGAGCTAATGTTATGGATTTCGAAGATACTTGGGAATGCGATGTGGAAACCATATGGAGACAACTCTTTGGTGAAGAAGAAATGGACATGGATACGTTTTTCTTTCCTACTCATTCTTACGATTGCTATTGGTTTGACCTCTCTTCCACAGTGTATAGAGACCTCACTTGGGAGATCATCGACAGTGGTCAATACAACCCTCTGTTCCATGACTTCTAGGTTATCTTCAGACTTCACACAGGAACACCGCCGTTTCCCACATTTACAGATGCCCCCTGAAACAAGCCTCAAAAGCTGAGCTTGTTAAAGTGTAAGATGTGAGGTGTAGGGGAATGTCACTCAGAATGAAGTGTCAACTCCAAGTGAACTTTGTTAGAGTTCCTTGGTCTATATTGCAGGTCTTATATACTGTACAACCTATGATTATGTAACCAGTACTACGTAGGTAGAGAGATAAGAGGTAGTTCCGCCATTGGCTGGAACATCATGGAATGTGAGAGAATACCACAGCCTTTGATACATGCGTCAAGCGTGAGGCGTGTGGCAGAATGGAAGAGAAGCATAAAAGCGGTAATTAAAAGTAACATGTGGTGTGGCAGATCTTTAGATCATGCCAGAGATTAAAAGAAGAAGCATAAATGTGGCAGCCAATAGGATCCAGTCCTTTGGACAGCCTTGACATGAGGTGCATACCTTGTCCTAGAACAGTGATTGTTCTGGATCGAAGAGTGCGCTAGAGAGAGGGACAACATAGTTGGACTTCAAGTCCGAAAAAGAGTGGATGTCTGAGGGCAGAAAGATAGCATTTGTAACACTACCCCCCGTCTGAAGATCAGACTCCGGATGATCAGAGGTTTTCATAATTGAATGTTCCAAATGATTGAAAGGAACTTCTTTTTCGTCATAGAGGGTCAAATTGGACTCTATTTGATTAAAATAAGAATTAAATTGTGAAAAGGTGACGTGTAGACGCCAGGGTGCATTTGGTTTCCTTTTGTGGAAGTCTTCGATTGTTTGTTTCGAATTTCCTAGATTGGAAACTGGTTCCCATGTGCATTCTGTCTTGTCATATCCTTTCCAGTGGACGAGGTACTCAAGTTTTCTACCCTTGAGTCGTGAGTCAACTATGTAGTCGACTTCGTATTTGTTATGAACCCTATATTTTATACCTGAAGAACACTTTACTTTTACTGACACTTTTCAAACTTTTACTTAGAACCTCCTTTTCTTGCGGCAATCCTTGAAGAAAGCCGTCTACATGTACTTCGAAGATCATGTGACTCGATGTCACCTGATGTCCCCCTTTTGGTACGCTTCTACAACAGTATAATTTCCTTCGTCATGTGATCTGTTGCACGTGACCAACTCGCGGCATTTGCCGATTGCCGTCGGTCGAGACCTTCAGACTTATTCCTGGCGGCATCTCTTTGGGAATAACCCTTTTGGACATATTGACGATTTCTCACTTAGTCATTTCCTTTTACGAGATTACCCGATCGTGATTGTATCGGAAGGCACGAGCCACAGAGAGCTGTGCGTCTTACTCATCTCTTTTTACTCATGATACGTTTCTATCGGACAGACATTACCATACGTGGACTACCAGGTCTTACACCTGAAGGGCACTTGCCATATCTAGTATTTCCTCTTTCGTTTCACTAGGTCTGTGCGCACTTCGCCAGACATATATAAGTAGTGTACTCCTGTAGACTGGTTCCCCAGTCTTAGCTATTTCGAAATCATACCCAGGTGGTTATCGTCTAGGCTGGACCCCCTTAGGATCTTCTGAGGGGCTTACTGGGAAACCTCTTATCATCTACACTCCTAGCCAGAGGATAAACCGGCGCTCCTTCTTTATCTCCATTCTCTAACGATGATACTGGTTGGACCGAAGACTTCGCCTTTGAGGTTCTAGGATTCAACTTTCGACTTTCCGTCTCATTTCAGTATTCCTCTTCTCTATCTTCTGTGACTAGCACAGGACCAGGCTTGTAGGTAGGTTGGCCTGGGAGTCGTTCCCAATAAGGTTTGACTCTAGAGATGTTGACCACTGGGTGGATTCGCATAGATTTAGGTAATCGAAGCTCTACGGCATTCGATCCCTTCATAGAGATTACTTCATAAGGGCCTAGCCATCGCTTGGATAGCTTCTTTGATAGCCGTGTCAAACGGAGATTATCTGTGGCTAACCAGACTTTGTCGCCCTGAGAATAAAGAGGGGCTTCAGAGCGGTGTTTATCCGCCTGAGCTTTCATATGGTGCTGCGATTTTTCTATATTTGTTTTTGTATTCTCGAGTACTTCAGAGAAGTCTGAGATAAAGTTTTCGGCAGCAGGGGTTTTCATAGGTTTGGGTGTGATGCCCATTCTTGGAACATAAGAGCATGTGACTTCGAAGGGGGAATACTTCATAGCTGTGTGCTTCTTACTGTTGTAGGAGAATTGAGCGATCGGCAGCCAGTCCGACCATTCGGTTTGTTTCTCTGCACAATAAGTACGTAAGTATTGCTGAACTTCTTGGTTCATGTGCTCGGTTTGCCCATCTGTTTGAGGATGATGGGCTGAAGAAAGTTTAGGGGTTATTTGTAACCCTTTGCATATGTCTCGCATCAGTTGTGAAGTGAACTATGGACCTCGATCCAATACAATCGTTGAGGGAAGTCCGTGTTGTTTCCACACGTGCGATAAATAGAGTTTTGCTAGCTCCATCGAGGAGCAGGTTTTGTGGCATGGGATGAACTCTACTTCTTTGGAGAAGCGGTCCACCACTGTGAGAATAGAATCATAACTGTGCGATTCTGGGAGATCGGTAATGAAATCTGCTGATATATCTTCCCAGGGTTTAGATGGCACTTCTAATGGTTGTAGTAGCCCCGCGGGAGGTTTATTGGATCCCTTGAAGTGTGTGCATCTTTCACATCGGTTTACATAATTCTTGACATCATTTGCCATCTTGGGCCATATGTACATCTTGGAGAGGAGTTGCATAGTCTTTTCAAATCCAGTGTAACGAAACCATACTTTATTCTCGAAAAAGACGCTTTACTTTCACTAACACTTTTCAAACTTTTACTTAGTATCCACTTTCTTGCAGCAATCCGATTGAAGAATGCCGTTTACATGTACTTCTCAGATCACGTGACTCGAGGTCACCTGATGTCTATCTTTTGGTATGCTCCCACAACAGTATAATTTCCTTCATCACGTGATCTGTTGCACGTGACCACCCTGCGGCACTTGCCGATTGCCGTCAGTCGAGACCTTCAGACTTATTCCCAGCAGCATCTCTTTGGGAATAACCCCTTTTCTACTTTTGGACGTATTGATGATTTATCTCTTAGTCATTTCTTCTTACGAGACTACCCGATCGTGATTGTATCGGAAGGCATGTGCCATAGAGAGCAGTGCATCTTACTCATCTCCTTTGACTCACGATACGTGCTCATCGCACAAGACTTACCTTATTCGATTATCCAGACATCATACGATTTCCTTTTTACTATATTTGGATTCGCACAGCATGGTCTGTGCACGATACGATACACTATTTAAGTAGGCACACCTTGTAGACTGGTTCCCCAGTCTTTGCTACTTGACAATCATATGCCAAGGTGATTTGTTTTTAGGCAAGACCCCTTTAGGATATTCTGAAGGGAACACTTGGTATTCTCTACACATCTACACTCTTAGCCAGAGGATAAACCGGCACTCCTTTCTTTCCCCCTGACAATACCGGTTGGACCGAAGACTTCGCCTTTGAGGTTTTGAGTTCAACCTTCGACTTATCATCTCGTTTCATCCAGGGTGTCCAGCTTCGGGTGAGTCATGGTGGCTTGTGATGACTTCCATGCGAAGCGTTTCAGGGATGAAGATGTTTTCTTCCTTTCTAAGAAAGGAATCCCTGATAACATATCCGAGATTTGAAAGATGTTTCATAGATGAGGGAGGAAGTTTCATAGTTTCATGTTGTAACCTGGTGAGGAATTCATCTCCATTGTATAGGAGTGTGACTGTAGAATGTATTTGTTCAGGTGGTATTATTAGTACCCCTTTGTTGTCATCCTCTATTCCTTCTGCATGGTCTTCTCGATGGCTAAGTGCGTCGGCTTTTCCCATGGAGGAACCAGGTTTGTGGTGCCATGTGAAATTGAAACGTGACAGGTATTGCGCCCAGCACACCTGACGCCTGTTCAGGTCCTGTCATGTCATGAACCATGTAAGGTTCTGATGATTGTTCCATATTTCAAATTCATAATGTGCACCTTCTAGATAGTGGCGCCATAATTCGAGTGAACGGATAACACTCAGCATTTCCTTATCCGCTATGGGATAGTTCCGTTCCTCTGGTGACATATTGTGAGAGTTGTAAGCCACGGGGTGCCATTTCCCGTCTTTCTCTATGGAAAGAACTGCGCCGGTTGCATAGTCAGAGGAATCGCTTTCTAAGCAATATTTGCAATCGTTGTCGGGGTAGGCGAGAATGGGGGCCGTGGTGAATGCATGTTTAAGGATGTTAAACGCTTCGTCGCAGGCGAAGGTCCACGAGAATGTGGTATCCTTTTTCGTGAGGTCATGGAGTGGTCTAGCCACTTTGGCATAGTCTTTAATACATAAATCGGCGATAGAAGTTCGCCAAACCGAGGAATGAACGGACATGTTTGACGGTGCGTGGGATAGGCCATTGAAGGATAGCCTTAACCTTTTCTTGATCCATGGAGATCCCATTAACACCGACGATCATGCCGAGGAAGTCAACTTCCTTCACTTTGAAGTGACATTTCTCAGGTTTAACGTACAAGTCATTTTCTTCGAGGCATTTTAAGACCTCGAATACGATCTTGTCATGTTCTTCTTCGTCATCTGTAGATGTAAAAATCATGAGGTCATCAATATATACGACAACAACCCCATCCATATCGGCAAATAGTTTGTTCATCATTGTTTGGAACGTTGCCGGTGAGTTGCATAATCCAAAGTACATGACGACAGGTTCATAAGTCCTGCAGAAGCAGACAAAAGCTGCTTTCCATTCGTCACCCTCCTTGATGCGGACATTGTTGTATCCCCATCAGAGGTCCATCTTCGTAAATAGTTTTGCATGTTTTAATTTATCTACCAGCTGAGAAATGAGTGGCAGCGGGTAGTTATTCTTTTTGGTGTGTTCGTTTAGATAATGATAATCTTGAACCATGCATTTCTTGCCATCCTTTTTGGGCACGAAGAACACAGGTGACATTTGTTCGGATTTGGAAGGGTGAATGTATCCCTTCTTGAGCTGGTCATCGATAAACATCAAGACCTCCTCTTGTTCCTGAGGGCTCAAGGGAATTATCCTTCCCTTTTTAGGTTTGAACGTCTCCTTTAGTTCGATTGCGTGATCCCATGGTGAAACGAAGTGTCACTCAAATAACCCAAAGAGGAAAGAAGGATGAGCGCGCCGGGTTCCAAAGGTGCGCCAGAGACGAATCGAGCGAGGAGCGAGAGATGGAAGTCGTGTAAGGGCGGAATGTTGATAGAAGTGTAGTCCAAGTAAGTCGAGGAGTTAATCCTTAAACCACACCCTTGGAAGTATGATCAAGTAGATAGAACTAAGGTATAATCGTAATGTACATGGAGATTATATACTGTCGAGACTCATGCACGGACCATGCTGTGCGGATGCTATCGTCCAATGATAAAAGAGAAAGAGAATCGTACGATGCGAGGATCGCGTATCCTGAGTCATATCGTCTGTGTCAATGTGAAAGGGAAGATAAGGAGTTGCCTGGCCAATGGCGAAAGAAGAGCAGAAGATAAGTAATCGGCCAATCGGCAAGTGCCGCAAGTGGTCACGTGTGTCAGATCACGTGACTGAAGGAAGTTTATACTGACATAGGAGCGTACCAAAAGTGAAACGTCATGTGATCGTGGGAATGAGTCACGTGATGCGAAATACAGGTTGGGACTCGTCTTCGAGGACTGAGTCTAGCGAAAGGGTTCGTCAAGTAAAAGTTCGATTAAAGAATGATGGAATCATAACACATGGTTTGCGCAAGGGCATGCATTCAGATTCCTCGCATGAGAACACTTTTCTATATTTGAGGTAGGTAGCTGGTACCATTTCCTCGATAGTTTTCTCTATTTTTATGGGTTTTTCTTCTTTCTTTTCGGTAGAGAAGATGTTTTCATGTGATTGAGAGATGAAGTTTTCATAGAATCCAATCTCTTCTTCCCTGACGTGGTTGAGGGTTTGGGTTTCCTCATAGGAACGACAGTCCTCTGGGCATCTTGTCATCTTGACGTCGCCAGTAGTCCAGTCAATCACGGGATTGTGAAGTTTGAGCCATGTGAAACCAAGGATAAGATCGTTCTTTCCAAGGTTGGTAATCTCGGCTTCAACTTTTTCCCTGTGACCCTTGAAATCTACTATTAGGTCGACGTAATGAGAGATTTTGCCCGCGGAGTTCTTTGTTCCATCCACGTTGTACACCTGGATAGGGGTAGGCAGGGGTTTAGTGATCAAATGATGCTTCATGATGAAGTCCTCGTGTATGAAGATCGCATTAGCTCCACTGTCTAGAAGTGCCCTAGCCTTGAGGTAACCAATGGAATCAGTGGGAGAGACCAGAATGTTCATATTGATCTCACGGTTCATCGCCATGGATCTGATGAAGGCATTGTCTGGGATTTTATTTTGGTTTACAGGAATTAAGCACTCGTTTTCGTCCGAGCCGTGCTCCAAAGAGCTGCCTGTGACGTCTGAAAAGGAAATTTTGTTTTTCTTGTTTCTCAGTTTAACATCATTATAGGACAAATTTGATTGTTTTTGTGTGTTTACCAGTTTTACATCATGGGTGGATGAGTTTTCTGTTTTTGTATTTTCTTTTTCTTCGTCCTGCGAAGTTTCTTCAATTGGGAGGCAAGAAAAGAAATTGTTTTCATAAGGAGAGGGAAGTTGCACTTGATCACCCAGATCGATCAAGTCGCGTGGGCTTTTCCCGACTTCTTCTCCATTTCATACATATCAAAGTAATATGCCTTGATTTGATCCAGGTTCATTCCACAGATCACATGGAAGGGATCTTGGGCCTGGTTTTGGCCCGAAGAGGAAGATTGTGCCGTTTGGGCACTGGTGGTGGTTGCTTGCACCTGGCGAGAAGATTTTGCGCAACCCTTTTTGTGGTTGCTGCTGTACCAGTTGCACGAGGAGCACTGGTTTTTGGGTTTTGGGCAGCTTTCAGAGGTATGCCCTTCCCCGTTGCAGTTGAAGCATTTTCTGCCTCCTGCTTTCCTGTTTTGCCCTCAAGGGGCCTTGATTTGTTGTATGGACTCTGTGGTCCACCAGCCGTCATCCAACGCGGAGATGTCTGAAACGAGACGACAAGTTGAAGGTTGAACTTAGATCCTCAAAGGCGAAGTCTTTGCCCCTGGCGGTATCCTCGTTTGAAAAGAGAGAGCGCCTGTTTATCCTCTGGCTAAGAGTGTAAATGATATAAGAGGTTTTCCCAGTAGCCCCTCAGAATATCCTAAGGGGGTCTTGCCTAGACGAAAGTCACCTGGGTATGATATTCAAAATAGCAAAGACTGGGGTTACCAGTTGATGCGTCTACTACTTATATACATGAGGGTATCATGCACGGACCAAGCAGTGCATATCGTAATCATCCAATGATAATGAGAAGAAATGGAATCGTACCATTGGCCATATCCACGGACCGGTATCCTATCTGAGGGTCATCTGCCATTCGCTGGACGGGGATCAGAAAGAAGAGAAGAAATGGAAATGAGAAAGTCATGTCCATGGAGATATAAGATCTCCGAATCTCGTGAGAAAGTCAATTAGTCCAAAAAGGGTTATTCCCAAAGAGAGTGCCGCCGGGATGAAGTCTGAAGTCTCGACTGACGGCAATCGGCAAGTGCCGCAAAGTGGTCACGTGTGACAGATCATGTGACAGAAGGAAATTATACTGTCATAAGAGCATACCAGAAGAGGAACATCATGTGACATTGAGTCACGTGATCTGCAAAGTACATGTAGACGGCGTTCTTCATTTGGATTGCCGCAAGAAAGAGAGTTCTAAGTAAAAGTTTGAAAGTGTCAGTAAAATTGTAGCGTCTTTCAGGAATAAAATATGGGGTTCATAACAATGTCCATTGCATTGGGGTCCTTGTTTTTGTAGTAGTTGCCCGGGTTTCCCTGGAGATAGGAGACCGATTCTAACGCATTTCCAATGTGTCGAATATTGGTAATGTAGTTGGCCAGATCGGCCATCCTCTTTCCTTCTCTGAAGATCTGGGCTATGATCCGTGCTGTGGTGTTTTTCTCCAACAGCCGGACTGCGTGTGATTGATCTATACCCGATTGGGGGTATAGCGATTCAAATTTGGTGAGGAACTCGTCTGTCCTCATTGCTCCTTGTGATAATTTTTCGATTTGGGCAGTTGCCTAGTCCTTTTGATTGGAAGAACAGAATTGTGTGGGGATTTCCTGGACTAGCAGGTCCCATTTGTAGTCTGCCCCTCTTGCTAGCCTTGTTTGGGCGAAGGTGCCTGCCTTCGCTCCCTCTAGTTGGGAGAGGACTGCTACAACAGCATGGTATGATTTTGGTTTGATCACCCGGCTGTTAACGTTCAACCAAGCTTGGATCTTGGTCCACCATTTGTCGAATTTCTTGATATCCCCATCGTACTTTCCGGGGTCTGTGAATATTTCTATCTTAGATTTTGACCCTTTGTCAGAGTCATCCTCTTCTTCGGCTTCTACCTCCATCCTTGGTGGAGGTGGAGCCTGTCCTTGTGTTTGCCTTTGCTCAAGGGCGAGCAATCTGTTTGCGAGGGCATTCACCGTTGCTTGGAGGGTACCAAGCATGGCATTCAAGGTGCCCAAGGTGCCGTTGAGCTCAGCGTGGTTGTTACCGATCTCGTTGAAGATCGCGATGAATTTGTCGTCTACCGATCCATTCTCGATAACGTTTCGGAGTGTTTGGGACATTTTATGAAGGGAAAGATAGTATTTTTAATATGGAGCATAGCGGGGGTTCCTGTTATGGATTTCGAAGATACTTGGGAACGCGACGTGGAAACCATATGGAGACAACTCTTTGGTGAAGAAGAAATGGACATGGATACGTTTTTCTTTCCTACTCATTCTTACGATCGCTATTGGTTTGACCTCTCTTCCACGGCGTATAGAGACCTCACTTGGGAGATCATCGACAGTGGTCAATACAACCCTCTGTTCCATGACTTCTAGGTTATCTTCAGACTTCGCATGGGAACACCACCGTTTCCCACATTTACGGATGCCCCCGGACTTCTGACTCGCTTCTACCGGGAAGTCCCATTTGTCTCTTTCCTTTTATACTTAGCAGCTCCCCGCTTCTCCCTTTGGACACGGGACTCCGATACCTTTCTAGGACATGGGACTCCGCATTTCCTCTTATGTGTATGTTTCCTTTTACGCGTCCTTCATTGATTCCCTTTTATGATACACACGACACGACGCGTCTTGTTGATTTCCTTTTACACGTCGTCCCTTTATGGTAACCCCCCTAGTATATAAAGGGTCGACTTGTAGTAGATAGCTCTTCAGCTTATTCTATGCATTTCTGCCTGCAAAGTCTTCGCTCCTGAAGAAGGTCACTCGACTTACCTCCTGCGCTAAGCCCTTCCAGTCTTCCATCTCTTGTTACTCACTGGGGCTTCTCTCTCACAAGCAATAGCCATATACTCTGCTCCTGGTCGTCGACGACACCACAAGTACGAAGGATCTCAAGTGAAGTCTTTGTTCCGCACCTGCGTAACAGTTCCTCTTTAGACTGCTTCTGGCTCTGAGCCTTCCTAACTCTCCGCAATAGAAGTCTGCTTGGTCGTCTGGACATCTCCTAGTCCCGATCTTTCTATTCCTAGCTCTTTGTTCTTCTATATCTGCGGGGAGGAACTGGTTTGGGTCCGAGTTCTCTCTTTTAGGTTGAGCAAGTTCTAAAGGGACAATAAGGGGAGAGGGTTCCCTCTTTATCGGAGTGGGGGTGAGCGGTGGTAACGGTGATTCGTCTGGTGGAAGGACAAGGAGTGGTTCTTCTTTAGGTCCACTGGGTACTAGGAGGCCTTTTGCCTTCCAAATGCAGATGACCTGCGTGAGAAGTTCTTCCTCCGACGACCACTGTAAGACTAGTTTGTCTACTCCTGCTTCCTTTGCTATCCAGCTAATAGCAGCTGAATCGACCACGAGTTCGTCTGGATATCTCGGGTCTGCTAATGCTACTCTCAACTCTCTGACCTCGTCTGCGGTAACCTCTAAAGATGGGTCCCTGGTGTACCTGCAAGTTCTGGGGATCTGATGACCTAACGCCTCCCAAAGGTGGGCGGTATCGATCTGCGGAAGAGCGGCGTGACGAGCAGCATTGGAGCTGCTAGACACTAAGCGATGTTAGTTTCCCATATCTAACTCCTAGTGCTTTCATGGTGGATCTTCTCCGAAGGTTGCACCTACTTGTGTATTTTGTGAGGTGGCGACAGTAGAAGCCTTTCGAGGCGAGCTTGGCTGGGGCTGCGGCAAAAGAGGTAACAAAGTTCAAATGAAACAAGCCTCAAAAGCTGAGCTTGTTAAAGTCGAAGATGTGAGGTGTAGGGGAATGTCACTCAGAATGAAGCAGAAACTCCAAGTGAACTTTGTTAGAGTTCCTTGGTCTATATTCATGGGTTTATATACTGTACAACCTATGATTATGTAACCAGTACTGCGTAGGTAGAGAGATAAGAGGTAGTTCTGCCATTGGCTGGAACATCATGGAATATGAGAGAATACCACAGCCTTTGATACATGCGTCAAGCGTGAGGCATGTGGCAGAATGGAAGAGAAGCATAAAGCGGAAATGAAATGGTAACATGAGGTGTGGCAGATCTTTAGATCGTGCTGGAGATTAAAATAAGAAGCATAAATGTGGCAGCCAATAGGATCCAGTCCTTTGGACAGCTTTAACATGAGGTGCGTACCTTGTCCTAGAATGTTACAAACGCTATTTTCCTGCCTTCAGATATCCATTCTTTTTCGGACTCTAAGTCCAACTATGTTGTCCCTCTCTCTAGCGCACTCTTCGATCCAGAACAACTACTGTTCTAGGACAAGATACGCACCTCATGTCAAAGCTGTCCAAAGGACTAGATCCTATTGGCTGCCACATTTATGCTTCTTATTTTAATCTCCGGCATGATCTAAAGATCTGCCACACCTCATGTTCTCTTTTAATTACCACTTATGCTTCTCTTCCATTCTGCCACACGCCTCATGCTTGACACATGTAGATAACGGCTGTGGTATTCTCTCACATTCCATGACGTTCCAGCCAATGGCGGAACAACCTCTTATCATTGTATAAACACGTACATACAGCTGGCCTGTAGTATATAAACCATGAATATACACCAAGGAACTCTAACAAAGTTCACTTGGAGTTCTACGCCTTCAACTCGAGTGATCATTCCCCTTCACCTTTAAATCTACACTTTAACAAGCTCGCTTTTAAGGCTTGTTTCATAGAACAGTAATTGTTCTGGATCGAAGAGTGTGCTAGAGAGAGGGACAACATAGTTGGACTTCAAGTCCGAAAAAGAGTGGATGTCTGAGGGCAGAAAGATAGCATTTGTAACAGTTGGACTTAGAGTCCGAAAAAGAGTGGATGTCTGAAGGCAGGAAAATAGCGTTTGTAACAGCCACTGGCTCAAATCACATGATCAAAAGGTGAATTTTTAGCCAAGGGTTTGTACTTTGTTTGGTCTCACCAAAGCTAAGTGAAATTCCCATGAGTGTTTTCAGTGTGCTGTGAACACTCTGCATTAGGATTGAATATTGCAATGATTTTGTTGCTCACTGTAGGTGGTATCTCAAAGTCCAACCCATACCCATACCCACCTGGTCCACCTGGTCCACCTGGTACCCATGCCCACAACCCATGTGGGTATCCCATAGCCATGCCATAGGCCAGTCCCATCATCAGCAAAATAGCCCTTTTCCCACAATATTGCTTTGCACACCATATGAGTAGGTTGAGTAAAATAGTCAGGGCCAATGTATCAAGTACTTATGTTTGATGATAAAAATATATGGTAAAATTTTGA
>JBBPMU010000751.1:0-14420 GCA_038090475.1 Wakefieldia striispora | reverse complement strand
CCCTTCATATCTTATTTGATATGAGTCTAGAATATTGGAATCAATCTGAAGATTGTTCCATCTGAGAAACAATAGATCGGATCAAAGATCGATCTAAGATCAGGGTATCTAGAGATGAAGATCTGAAGATGAAATACCACTGATCTCGACAGAGCTGGCATTCTTTCAGGCATCCATGAGCTTCTGCCATAAAAAAACCTCATCCATACAATTCACATTTCCCATTTTTTGCTTGCCCTCTCACAATACCTCAAGTGTATCAACCAGCTCAAGTTGAAATGAGACGGGAAAGTCGAAGGTTGAACTCAGAACCTCAAAGGCGAAGTCTTCACCCCTGGTGGTATCCTCGTTCGGAAAGAGAGAAGTGCCGGTTTATCCTCTGGCTAGGAGTGTAGATGAAATAAGGGATACCAAGTGTTCCCTTCGAAAGATCTCAAAGGGGTCTTGCCTAGAAACTAATCACCTTGGCGTATGATTGTCAAGTAGCAAAGACTGGGGAACCAGTCTACAAGGTGTGTCTACTTAAATAGTGTATCGTATCGTGCACAGACCAAGCTGTGCGAATCCTAGTATAGTAAATCAGAAATCGTACCATGTCCGAATAATCGTAAAAGGGAAGTCTTGTGCGATCAGCACGTATCATGACAAAGATGGAATGACAAACTGCACAGCTCTCTATGGCATGTGCCTTCCGATACGATCACGATCGGGTAACAGCGTAAGCAAGTATGACTGAGATAAGAAATCGTCAATAAGTCCAAAAAGGGTTATTCCCAAAGAGATGCCGCCGGGAATAAGTCTGAAGGTCTCGACCGACGGCAATCGGCAAGTGCCGCAAAGTGGTCACGTGCAACAGATCACGTGACGAAAGAAGTTATACTGTTGTAAGAGCGTACCAAAAGGGAGACATCAGGTGACGTCAAGTCACATGATCTTCGAAATACATGTAGACGGCGTTCTTCACTCGGATTGCCGCAAGAAGGGGTTTTCTAAGTAAAAGTTTTGAAAATAGTTAGTAAGAAAATAGCGTCTTTCTGGAATAAAATATGGGGTTCATAACACAAGTACTATGGAAGTCTTGCCTTTTCCCAATACTGATGCCTACATCAGTGGCTTCACACAAGAGGAGTATGCACTTATGTGTTGGCATGTGTTTTTAGTAATGCTGACACCATCCAGTTTCCCTTCTTTTTTAGAAGACAACCCTTTGGTAGATTTTGGTGATTCAAACCCGACTATCGTGGCCTCTCTGGAACACTTTTCACAGTGGGTTTCTATGACTCGGAGACAGCATTAGCTTATGTTATACACAGGCCGCTTCCTGACCTTAGCCAGAATTTCTGGCCTCCTTCGTCTTCCTTGTCAGCAGCCTTTCCCATCCATGACCAACATCAGGTGACAGACCCTATGGGTTTCTACGTGTCCAGTTCCCCTGACATATTCCCTCGTTTTCAAGACATCTTCGGTACCCCACAATCTGATTCGCTGGAATCTATACCATACACCCATGTTAGCCTGCCTGATTTTGATATCCAGACATTTTCACACACACCCTCTGAATTCCAGGTCAACCACCAGGCATCAACATTCATTGACAATAGTCATTCATCCAGGGGAAGCTATGTACTTGCAAGAATTCTCTACTAGTGTGAGTTCATGTCTCATTGCACTTGTGCTGCCTATGTATTTTGTGCTTGCATAGGCTGCAGGTAGTTCTTCACATGACCATTGTGCATATTCCTGGCCGCCCTGCCTCTCCCCGTCCGACCACTCCTATCTGAGCCACCTTCCCCTGCAAAACAACACCTTCTCGCACAATGACATCTTGTCGGGTCACCATATCACCCCTCAAAACTACAACTAGTGATTCCGCGGCCCGGCTCGGCCCAAAAGCCCCGGCTTGGGCTCGGCTTAGGGGGCCAGCGGCCTGACAAAATCACAGGCCGGGCCTTGGGCCCCTAAAGCCCCTAAAGACGGCCCAGCTCGGCTTGAAAGCCCCGGCTTAGGGCTAGGCCGCGGCTTGATGCAGTGAAGCGCACAATTGTGGTCAGTCATTGCTGTTCGCTGTCAGACAGAGGCAAAGTGACGACGATGGCAGCGGCGGCAGCGCAATTACGATGACATGACAACTGTGTTATCACGATCGTCGTGTCATTGCCATTGTCGCTGTCAGACGAGGCAAGGCGAGGGCCAGCATGACGGTTATCACCGTCATGGTATCGTCATTATTGTTGGATAAGGGTGAGGCAATGATGAGGCTGATGAGGTGCAACTACGACGACACGATAAGCGTGCTATCACGGTTATTGTGCCGTCGTCATCTCATCTTCATTGCCACTTGACTACGGGTGGGCGGGCATGCGTGCGATGATGCTGGCACGGGCAGGGTGGGGCAAGAAAAGAGGGCAGAGGCAAGGGTGACGGCGATGGAGACTGCGCAGCGGCAAGCGACAGAAAGCCTGCACACTCATGTGCGAACGCGAGCGCGAACGGTAATACGTTCGTGTCATGTTTGCACAGGAGGGGGAGGGTGATAGGGTGGTGGGACAGCGCAATTGCGCGAGAGTGAGGTGGGGTGAGACGGCGAGATAGCCATGGGGTGAGATAGCAGGGAGAGTATATGGGCGGCGGTGAAGGCGGCAGGTGAGGTGAGGGCAAGGCAAGGGCAAGGTGAGAGCGAGGTGTGGGCGAGACGGCAAGGGCGAATGAGCGAGTCGCCGAGGCCGAGAAGACGCGATGGCAAGAGCACACGCGCCCTTGTGCAAACACGAATAGGAACGCAATAATCTGCATACAAGGACCGTGGCATGAGCGAGCAGGTGAGGGTGAGAGCAAGATGGCGGTGGTGAAGACGACAAGCGGGGCCGTGCATGAGCAAGGTGGGAGTGAAAGGGGGTGAAGTGGCAAGGATGGGGCAAGACGGCAAGGGCGAGTTGTAAGGGCGAGTGAGAGAACGAGCGCGCGCGCACTTCCGTGCGAACACAGACAGGAACACGACAACACGTTCCTGCCCTTGCTGGCATGAAAGGGCAATGGCATGGGCGAGCTGGTGAGGGTGAGGGTATTATAGTCATGGTATTGTCGCTGTCACTGTCAGGCAAGGTGAAGGGATAGCAGGCCAAGGTCAGGCGAAGAAGAGCGTGGTGAGAACGCTCGGAGGTGGGCGCGCAGTAGGGCGCGTGAGGCCCATCCGGGTCTTGCCAGTTAGGAACATCTCACGGCTTCAGGGCTTCTGGGGCCTGGCTCGGCTCGGCTTACGGCCTGCCAATACTGCAGGCCGGGCTCCAAGCCCTCCCAAGCCCTCAGCAGGGCCCGGCCCGGCCCGGCTTTTTGGGGCCAGGCTTAGCCGGCTTGGGGCTTTTGGGCCGGGCCGCGGAATCACTACTTGTATGTGTCACAATGTAATGTATCTTTTCCAATGTAGCACACTGTAGCAGATGACTGTAATATTTGTCTACAATGTGGTCAGGTTTACAAAAATGGCTAGAGTGCAGTGTAGGGCCACATAGAAACTAGGGCTGCTACAGCAATATTTCTTTTTTCCAGACGTGCGGAACATGCGGAACACTTTGGATTGGACTAAACAATCTGGAATTCGATTTTTAGACAGACTGTACAAGGTAGCTTATATACAAAGGAGAAAAGGCTATGAAATCTATGGCGAATGGGCTCATCGAGTGAACTACTGAGTAAGGATGACTGGTAAAATGAAAAGGTACACGTGAAGGCGCTGACGCCGTCGCTCGGGCCGGATCGGTAGCCGGACGCGGAGCGGTCACTATAGTTGCACCTCTTCTCAGTTCACAACCAGTACTTGCCATCTCTCTCTTACCCACTTGCTCTCCCCCCTTCAGCGTTGTCCCTGTCCTGGACTCCGTCTTGACCGTTTGCGGTAGTGCCGTTTATGTTTCCTCACACTTCTTACCCAGCTTACCGCCTTTTCTATGTTGCAATACCCTCATATCACTGTTTGCACCGTGGCACGCCAATCCAGATGCATCTCTGTTGATCTATTGGGTTCGTACTGATTCAGACGTGATCTTTCTCGAGCCCAACGCAACCCCACGTACCCCGCTCCTGCTCGACAGTTCACGTTCTCGCTGCGACCTCGGATTGAGAAATACACTGATCGTCACAGATGAAACGATGTCACCCTTATCTGTCTCTACCAAGTACCTGAAAAGTTTCTGACCGAGAGAACTCTAACCTTTCTATTCCATTCCAACCTGCCCCCGGTTCTGGCGGACATGTCCCTCCACCCCCCGAATTCTATGTGCACGACGTGTCAACAGGACTGTGTTGAGCTCATACATTGCGCATGGACCGGGTCACGTCGTGTAGGGGCACACGCACATGCCAATGCCCAGAGAAATTCCGTCGTGATTTACCGAGCCAAGCGCCGCTCCACCCGATGGATGAGATTGATAAGGCTTGCTATGCACGAACAAGGGGAGGATAGATGACAGACACCATAGACACGGCGTGGGCTGCATCCGATGTTTGGGCGGGGTAAGTAGGCGTGCGATGTTTGGTTCGCCGTGGCCACAGGCGTTGGTCCAACACGGGAAAAGTGGCAAGGATGGGGCTGTTTGAGGACCGCAACCGGTTCCATTCGTGATTTTGTAGGTCGACACTGATCAGTGCGTCCGATACTTTACACGCGTCCAGATGAAATGCTATGATAAAACTGAAGAGTCATAAGGTGCTTCTCCTCACAGGCCACCAATATCACGTCACTTTCATCGCCCAAACTACGTGTCTCCCTGCCACGTACGCCGCACTTACTCTCTGTCGTCACCATTAATACCATGAGACGAGTCATGTGAATAGTTGTTCCTGAGGTTGCACAAACCGCCGCTAATGTCGCGGGACAGAATCCTCGACTGCTACGGTGGTCAACACGCCATCCAGGGGTAACTTGAAAGATGAGCAAAACATCACTGGCACCCCTTAGATCTGGCTCAGGAAAACACGGTGTGGTTCTCACATGGAAAATGCACCGGAGGGCTATGCAACGCATCGGCGTCAGGCCGGTGTGGCAGAAGACAAGCCGGCACTGGCAAGTAGCAGACGAGTATGCTGTGCAGCCAATTTTTGGTTTGCGATACGATCCGATGACACCAGCCACTGATGCAGGAGAACTTTCTTCAGTGACTAACGTCAACAGCAATGGGCGAATCGATTACTTGTGTACTGAAAATGATCATATATGACCCAATTCGAATAGTAAGTCTCCTGCCTCTGAATCAGAGAGGCTCAGTTGTTTCCACACAATTGGGTAGTACCACGTAGTGCACTAGCGCACGCCTTGCGCCCGATGCACGATGCACGATAACCTGTGCGGCGGCAAATACAGGATGGCAAGGACGTGGAACATCAGCACAGCACTCACAATGATGGTAGGATTACAACGGGCATCGTCGCTTGCGTCTGCCCAGTAAAATCAATATATCATATGTTCAGAACTGAACTCTGATTGATTCGGGAAGAACGCACTCACGGGTCTGCAAAGTCAATGATAGTCGCACTCTGATTTTCTCAGGATCACGCTACTGCACGCAACGATCATTTGACTCCAGTGCATCATCTGCCGATCATGGTGTTCTTCTAGTATCGCCAACGCAGATTAGATCTCATGGTCTGTATTTAAAACCCTTCAAGAAGAGTGACTTTTTCATAGTACCTTTACATTTGTTGCGTCTCTCACTCAGGCTGTCTCAATTCCAAATTTCCAGTCTATCCAGAATGTCGTCTGCACTCCAGTCAACACTCGCAGCCATTCAACAGAATGACTATTTGACTCGTATGTTCATCCTCATTCACTGTAATTTGTCTGACTTTTCGCAGTCATTCTTCTCACCGCTGTTGGATATGATTATAGTAAGCCATACGTTTCCTTTCCGGCGTGCGCACTTGATGTACTCGTCAGTCCTTGTATTTCCAAAAGAGGTACGTACATCCTCTGCTTCATGTATAAGATGCTATATGAGCGAAGATAGATTACATCTGGGTCAGTGCAAAGCCATCTGAATTCGATGATGCATTTCTGACCGGGCGGTAGTGCAAACCATGGACTTGGGTATCAACTCTTTTCATCCTCGTGCGTGTCGAAATTCGCAGTTCACTAGCACATCCTCCAGCAAGATTACCATAGGTTCGGTATTGTGGCCTATACACAATGATGTGAGCTTGCGGCCATTGTAACGCATATACTGAATGCTGACCTCGCGTGCCATCAGATCCAATGCGCTCTGTAAGTTGGACACACAAGATACTGGTGTAAATTTGATCGGACTCTGATCACTGGCACATCGAAAGATGGAAGTACTTTTCTACCTGGGCCTACAAAGGTATCTCTCAGACACTGCCCGATAACAAGTTGAATGTGCTGACGTAGGTTATTCGTAGACGTGCGTGTTCCACCGTGACTCTCGCTATCTTATTGTCCTTGAACCATAGCTGATATTTTCTAAACAGGTGTGAGTGTTCGGTCAAAACTTTTTCCGTGCAGTCTACTCAAGAACGCTTCAAGGTGAAATATTTTTCATCATCCAACTTTGGACGTACACGGTGTTCCTCAGCGCTGCTGATGGTGAGCAGGTTTATACTTGCATCAGAAAATGAGGTCTATGACGACCACCACAGTGGGAATGATGCTGCGCGTATGGGCCATATACGGCCGATCGAGACTGGTTTTGTTCATGCTTCTTACTTTGTTGTCGATGGAGATCATCTCCGCAGTCGCGGATTCCGCTGTTTACAGCAATTTGAAAAATGGAATGGGTATGTGCCACACCTGGCTGGGTATATACACGCTACACTAACTAATGGCCAGTGTTCGCAAACCAAGTACTGGAGTATTCATCTTGCGCACAGCAGTCTATACCACTCGTTTTGGAAGAAGCGAACGACATTTTGCAAGTGTCGTTTGGTACTATACTGTGCACACTCGCAATTGTCCAGTTTGCGAAGGAATCATGTCAGATGTACCGCGCGACAAAGCAATGGCGACCGAATCAATACGTGAGGTTGCTCGTCAAACAGGGCATTGTCTACTTCTTTGCGTATGTCCCAGCCAACGTCGACCTTGCAAGAAATTCATTACTGACAAAGTTCACCGTGCTTTCCTTCGCACAGGATCTTTTTGGTAAACGTTGTCAGTCTGCTGTCTTTCTGGGGAAAGCTTCCAAGCACAGGTTGGCTGTCGACATCCATGGGTATCGTGCAAGAGGTGCCCGCGTTCACTCTAGCCCCTCGGTTCATTATCAGTATACGAGAGTTGTATGCGCATGATGTTCGACGTGGGACTGGGATCGATAGCGGGTTTGGCTTATCCGCATTATCTAGCTACGGTGATGCTGCTAGAGAGCCAATCGTGTTCACAGCCGGTGTGCAGAGCGAAGTTCCGGACCATGTCGAAGCGAATAGTGGGCAGAACGAGGGGATCGAAAATATCGAGTTAGTACCAAGGGAAGCTGGGTCAAGTCAGCGAGTGTAGGTGCACGTTGGTCCAGTATATTTCTACATCTACTGTATGCGACGGTTATAATAGACCGCCGGGCTTGATGGAGAGTTCACACCAGCATCAAAAATCACATCGGTGCACATTAATAGAACAACACAAGACACACGTTTTTATCTCGACATGTAAGTGTCATATGCCCGCCCGCCCGAATATGCACGGAGACGATCAGTATAAACCCATGAAACGAAAGGTGGGGTAGGGAACTCAGCAGCCTATATAGAACATCTTGACGCGACCACAGAATTACTGTTGCAGTGAAGTCAATCACGAACAAGGAACAAACCAGTGCCGGCCTCCCGGAGCAAATCCATAAACTTGAATGATGTACCAATGCAGGGTGCTCGTCGATAGTTCGGCCTCGGTACGTTGACTCAAAGTGCCTGGATAAATTTTAGAGTAGAATCGGCCTCGATATCAGTCCGTGGTGTTGGATCAAACTGTGAGGTGGGCGGAACAATCCCCGACCAACCCGGTCACCTTATCAGTGTTGACGTTCTCAGCGTTCTTTTAAGTATCACTAGCAGGATGAACAGAAGACCCATTGAAGTAGAAGGTGATCACTTGCCAAGACATATCCAGGTTCGTTTTTGGCCCCTCCCACTCAGACGTTATTGAGGTCCGTAGTCCACGTCCGAGGGACGAATGAGGACGTGAACGGAACGCAGTGTCTCGGGAAGGTGTCTATGCACAGTGTCATCTACACACGACGAGGCTGCGTTAGGACGTGAACCTTTTGAGTAGATGTCGACTTCAACATTCCTCTAGATCGATACATGTGCTGTTGATTGCTGTGCTAGCTTGTCTGCTCGCGTTGGGATGAGTATATGGGACACGGTTGAGAGGTGGAGGACGTCCACTTACTAGGAAGGTGAACGTTCGTGTTGTGAATTCCACCCTCGCATGGAGAGTCCGAATTCTGGGCTACCCCGTGGCTTGCGATATCGTTTCAAGTCTGATACATCTTCCGGTCGAGGGCAACAAAGATAAAAGCACGACGTGACAAAGCTTGCGTACCATGGATGAGTCGGGAGTGAACATGATAAAGCATCTGTGGCCAGCGTGCTCAAATTTTACTGGTGAAAGTCGGCTCGAGAACAGGCCGCTTAGCGCAACTGCAATTACCCGCGACTCGGTAAGTAGGGGTGGAAGGAACGTGTGAACATAACACGTCGAGGAAGACACGATCAGGCATGCGCCAAATGTACGCCAAAGTGCATGACCAAGTCCTGAGAGTGACACGCGAGCGTCCACGACGACTTGGCCATCCAAGATATTTCCAAGCGAGTCGGAGGCGCTATCCGAGAAGGGCGAAGCCTATCTGAAATGCACAAACAACGTCAGCGTGATTTGAGTTGCAGATTGGGAGGAATCATTGCATTAAAAAACTCTTAAGGAAGTCCATCCGTCATATAGTTCGAGGATACGAGGGCAGATGGGAAAGATGACAGTGAAACGAGTCGTGGATAATGGTATAGAAGTCTTTTGGAAGACCACGTTTAGTAGGGGCCCGAGTAAGAATAGGCGCCAAAGGCACAAGGTTCCTGCAGAAATCACTATGAATAGGAACGAGTTTGTAGCGCGCACCGGGATAAACCGAAGGAACTGTTTTCTTGACGTTTCGAACGCAGAGGACGTCACAGACCAGAACCGGTGAGTAGCGGTAAAGGCAGGTATTGGATTGCACGGACAGTTCAACAGGCAAAATAAACAGGGACGAACGTGAACGCCATTTCAGTTTCGAGGGATGGCAAAAGGGTAGTGTTTGCCGCACTAGATGCAGTGAGTGTCAGGGGCGCAGAGCTGCAGGAAAAGCTTTGTGATGTTGAGGGTGAAACGTGGATGATGGCAGGATCTGTCGTCCGACTCGACCCTGGTTTGCGACTGGAGCCCACTAAAAGACTGCAAGTATGTGGAATATTTCGACGGGACTCACTGAATCTAGTGGCTCGATCACGCTCTTAACTTCTGGGCATTTAAATTTTGGTGTAGATGGAATATCATTGGAGACGAGCTTGCGCGACTGCACATTGTAGCGTTCCTGGAGTGTCGCGAGCTCGTTTTGGAAGTCTCAGATAGTCATCTTGGTCGTGTCAATTTCTTTGCCAGTTTCGGCTAGCGTCGTATGAGATACTCGCCACTCCTCGTGGCAGTAGAACTCTGCGACACGGAATCAGTCAAGAGACAAGGCACGTACCACTTGAGTCGCAGCCGAGTGGGCGCAATTCACCCTCTTCCATTCATCCTTCAAGCTCAGATACTCATTCCGACACAATCTTATCCCTCCAGCCTTATCCATCTGAATCTCACAGCCACTCCCTTACCCTCGTCGATTTAGCGAAGTCATCGTGGGGTCGATCCTCTTGCCCAGTCTCCGCACCCAAGTCCAGAAGTTCTCATCAGCCACAGTTGTTTCAATCACCTCAATATGTCCATTGCAGATCCTCCACTTACCCTCAGAGTCGCCACCTTTCCAACAATTCCCCCTTCCCTCCGCCTGATAATCATCAAAATAAGGGGGACGTATTACTTCAGTCCCATCCCCAGTCGGTGCGACGACACCGCCCTTACTACATCCCCGACTTGAAGAAAGTCGGACATGTCCAGCCCTGCGCTGCACCTTGTAGCAAGATCACTCGGATTAATGCCTCCCACCAAGCTCACTCTTGAAGAAGTAAAGGGGGTGCGTTGTATAGTCGCAATGCTGGGCCACTCAACGATCTCACATGCAGATAGGGAAAGGAGGAGTTCATGGACGCCCTTTCGGCCATGCCTGACCGCGTTTTACTGTCGGCGCTCGAGTTCAAACGGGCGAACCACGCGTGCAATGCCCTCCGGCTTGCGCTCGCACAGGCGGAAGTGAAGTATGCAGAGCGTTATGCAGGCTTTTTGACCAGCATGCGTGACCAGCCTGAGGGTGCTGGAACCCACGCTGTTGGTAAGGCGTCCCTCGATCTGCTGGATAAAATGCTGGGTGCGCGCAGTCTAGAGGATCTCGAAGATAGTAAGCGGTTCTACGAGAATTCCCATGTGAGGCATCTTGCTACGTTGGTTGTTTCCGAGATGCAGGTGGCTCAATTGGAGGATGCGATTGGTCCATGTGTTTTAGAGCTGTACGAAAGAGATAGTGCTGGGAAAGGCAGTAGAACTCACAGTGATTCGGAGGGGACATCGTCCGATGAAGGGACTGAAGATGAGTCGCCGCTCTCGACCGCTTCCACAGCATCCTAGGTGTTTTTGACTGTCGTGGATTCAATCTTGTAATTGTATTATTGCGCTGTATCTACTGGGACCACAGTCACTGAATGGCATACTCCCAGTGGCACCACAGGGTCCGTAGCCCTGGCGGGCAGAGGCGCATAACATACACTGCAGCTCTCGTTGGTTCATCAGTCTTGTTTTAGGACACCGCAACACATCGGGTCTCCCATCAATACTGTTGATGGTGCAATGGTTATTTCGTCCATTCACGACAGTATCAACGTGCAGAGCCTGAAGACACAAAAAGGGCATACTGATACGGCAACGTGTACTTGGCTATTCTCCAATATCTCAGGCGAACAACGTATCGTTTCAATGATGCGCATCGGGCGGTCACTTCACTTGCCCCTACCAGGACGCACTGTATTCCAGAGGGTGTTCGAAAGTTGGAACCAGGAGACTCGGACCCACCTCGTGTGGGGAGGGAATCAGGACGTTCGCCGGGTTGAGGTGTCGGTAGCCCCAAAGGGAGAAGCTGCGTGAGAAACTCCTGTTAACCGTTCCATACATACCTAGGTTATGTATGCCTGCTGCGTGTTCCGACAATTCCTAGATCTCTGGAGTCCCGACCACGATGCCTGGAGTAAGAACTTCAAAGGAGCAGTGAGGTGCAAAGGCACCGAGAGGTCACGAGACGACATCGACAAGGCGGTGTACCAAATGGCTCCACGTGTTCTTTCAAGTTCGGTCATATTACCATCCGCAAAGTATGTTGTCTAGATTACGCCTGACGTGGACGTCAAAGAAAAGTGAGTGGATAGATAGAAGAAATGAAAGGACGATACTGACAAGATGCAAGAATCAGACTCTGACCCCGGTGAGGGTAATCACGCGTCCAGCGACGCCATAAAAAAGTAAGAGACCGGGTCAAACAGTGGTCGAGGCGAGACGATCGAGAGGTGTGGTTCTAACGATGACTCGTTCAATCAGGCCCTCCTCTACTCTTCGCAAACCAATCGAAATTGACGGCGGGGCTCACATACGGTCACTCGCATTCCTGGCTGATGGGAAGCACATTGTAGCTGGCGGATTCGAAAGGAAGATTCGATGTTGGCGGCTTGAAGATGGAAGGGAGGTGGGCACGCCGATGGACGCTGGGCACTGGGTTTACGCTATCGCGACATCACAAGATGGCAAGTGGGTGGTGGGCGGAATGGCCGCGGGCTATCTAAGAGTGTGGGATGCACAAACCAGGGAATTGGTGAGCTATTGGAGGGGACACGCAATGGACGTGAATGCCGTCGACATCTCGTCAGATGGGACGAAATTCGTGTCCGGATCGGACGACTACACTGCGCGTACCTGGTCATTCTCTGGCAGAAAGCTGTGCACCCTACGGCCGGAAGGCCCGGTGGTCGCGGCTAAATTCTCGCATGATGGAAAGCTCATCGTGACGGCGACGCCTTCCATGGCTTCTGTGCGGATCTACAAGAGTCAAACTGGCCAACTCCTCTCGGACTTCACACTTGATTCAATTGCACTCAATCAGCCGGTTGCATGTCAATGGGGTCACGAGATTGAACATCTCTTTGTTTTATATGACTCGGCTTTCATTCATCAGCTTGAAGCGTCTACTGGAACAGCAGCCTCTAAATGGCGTACTCCCCATGGCACATGTGCAACGTGCATAACCCTGGCGGGAAACGGCGCGTACATTGCAGCCTCTGGTGGCTTATCGGTCTCGTTTTGGGATACAGCAACAAAACAGCAAATCGGGTCTCCCATCAAACATGCTGACACCGTCGGTTCAGTGGCCATTTCACCCAATCATGATATGGTGTCATGTGCAGACAAGACGATCACAATACGGAGTCTTCGTGATATTCTTCCGTCACATTACTTCAATAATGTAAGTGTCCTCGCTCAATCTAGCGTTGGAATGGCCTCCTTATCATGTCGACAGGACGAGTGTTTGAGTACGTTTATCAGCACATTCACCCCCTGTTCTGACGTCTTTGTTCACCAGACGAAACTGGAAAGAAAATCAACAAGACCAAGAAGGCTATTCGAGACCTCCAAAACGAGCTTGCGATACTTCAGGAATGCTACAATGCGCAGTCGCGCAAGCTCGTCTCAGTCCACAACAAGACCCGCATGTTGAAGGAAGAAAGAGACCGAAGAATCACTACCCTCACTACCGAGTTGGACCACTGGAAGCATTCATTTGCCGTTAAAACGAAAGAACTAGCTGTCGTGCGCAAAAATATAGGGGAGCTCTCTCACGTGTGACACGAACTCATATCTGTCTACAATTGTCTTAAACTCACCGGACTTCACGCTATTGGCATCCACCAATGTTATGATGAACAGATGAGAGGACTTGGGTCTGCCACCATGCAAAGTCAACCCAATTTCTCTGACGTTCAGGACCTCGTCGCCGAGTCTGATGCCGACGCAGAGGAAGAAATCGCCCTCTCCCTACAAAAGCTCAATGTGTGTGTTAACGTGACCTCCATGCTCATGGCCACGCAGATTGTCAACAGATTCCGGCCTTCCAGTTCAGAAGAGCAACGGCCTACGGCCGAACGAGTCTCGGGCTCTATCGGTCAAACTCTGACGGACCGCTTAGCCAGTGCCCCACGCAGTATCGTGGCTTCGTATCTCCCAATCGCCTTCCGTGCCTACCTCACCCGCCACCTATGTCAAACTATTTCCTCCTGGACCGCGGACAAAGCGCACAACAGTTTTATCAACAAGATGTATGATCGGTTGCGGGAATCAGGTAATCGTATTTCACGTGACATTGACTGTCCGCTAAGAGCAACTAACAGAGTCGCAAGTCTTCGCTGCGCGTTGGCGAACCCTCGCTCACGCCTATATTCGGATCCAGACCCCCAACCGCGCCATAAGCTGCGATACCCTGATGTCGACTACCATTCAAGGGCTCGCTGACATCGTTGTCACGTCTGGTTGTGCTTCCTCTGCCACGGCAGGATCAATGATCTCATCAACATTATCCATCGTCGTGATCGCTGAGAACCTCCGCGAGTTTATCGGGCATGCGCTGGCAGATTTCAGAGTTGTCGCCGTACATCCCGTGCAGCTATTTGATGAGACCGCGATGGAGGTCGATCGGGGAGCATCCCACCAGGCCGTGGGAAGGCCAGGTGCAAGGCCAACCCAGGTGCAAGGCCAACGGGCCAGAAAGTCATGTGCGCGACCCAGTTGGGTTTGAGGAAGGAAGTCGTCGTGCAGTCAGCACATCCAGATCAGAAGAACACATTGATGGCGTCGACACTGGTCAAGGCGAAAATTTTGCTTTGACCTTCACCGGTTGTATAGACTGGGCTAGGATTTGGTCGTCGGACTTGAGGATGGTTGGATGCCTGAATCAAAGTCGTGCTGTAGTACCAGCAGGAGCGACTGCCTAGATCGCGTTCGTTCTGAAGTTCCAGCCTACTCCCTCCGCCAATATTTGTGGACGCGGTGGACGGCTCTTTTGTACCATCGATACCAGCTTTCTTAGGCCCGTTCGAACTTGTGTACTACCCTGTTTCATTACATCAAGTTTGTAGTGCCCGTTCCGGCTCCGGCTACCGATTCGGTCCGAGCAACGCAGCGCCTTCGCGCGTAGTTTCTCTTCACCGTTCATCCTTATTCAGCTTCATTCAATCGTTTCTAAGCCTCTCCATATTAT
>JBBPMU010000750.1:0-14424 GCA_038090475.1 Wakefieldia striispora | reverse complement strand
GAGAGCGAGGAGGAAGACGAAGAGTATAGGGTGCGAAAAGCTGGTTCAGGTGCGCGGAAGACGAAGAGGACGCTAACGTTTGAAGAGGACGAGGAAGAGTAGAGCATGTTAATGCCTGATCATTTTCCCTTGTCCCCTTTCAACGTACATGTCATTATGTACACAAAAGTTACCTCCGCAACATTCCATCTTGGTCCCACCTTTCAGAAGGCTGTATATTACTCACCACCCTCTGGTTCTCTTCATTATCTTCTAAGAGATTGTGAAGAGTGAAGATAGCGTGCTCGCGTAAATCTAACCACTGGGTTATTCCCGGACCACCCAAGCAAAAAAAATTGGCCGACGCACAGGGATTGCGTTCATCCACGACACACATGTTCATGACCACAGTGATGCCCTCGCAATTGCGAATGGAATCTTGAATTTTCCTGTCTTTGTGACACAGTACGCCCAAGAGGCGTACGAGATCACGTTTTACGTACGAAAATCCCGTTGGGCCCATGGCCCCAGGGACAGCTTGGGCTGCCTGTGAGGGTGAGACCGGCTTCCCGAAATTAATCCGAGGGAGAAGAATATCCAGAAGCCGCAGTAACTCTGTTGCAGTGTTCCATCCAGGCACATCCCATGTTAAATATAAATGGCCTTACCTATGGCGTGTAGTGCTATGTCTTGACCATGCGGTGAAACAGCATCTCGGATGAGTGCTGACAGGTTCTGTCTCGATTTCTCATTAATACGGCCTTCTTCGACCTCTAACATGGTGCTGACAAGGCACTGGGTCACGAGGACAAGTGCCTCGCATGCTTTTGGTAGGAGAAGATCCAAGACACCCTGTCCTGGTATGTCATCATCGGAGCCTGTCACATTATCTCCGGACCCTAGTCCAACCGATTTTTTGACCGCCTCAGTACAAAACGTGCAGAGTTCAAAGAAGCATGCTGTTAACATAGGGCACATATCCACAAGTGATGTCGACGAATGCGAGGACTGGAGGTACGAGTCTAACAATTTGAGTAATGTGGTTTGGTGTGGCGCAATTAGTTCATCTGGACTTCCAACACTATGGATTAACCATTACTCAGTAAGGCAGAAGAAAACATACACTCTCAGGTTCGCATACAACTTTGGAGCAAATCCACCGTCGAACAAGTGCGCGAACAAGTGGTACCTAGGAACATTTCCTCAGTATATGATCCAGGAAAGGAAACCCGTTTTTCACCCGTAGTCGAATGCTTTCCCTTCGTCGCTAGATATTTCTGCATCGTATAGCGTTACTATACGATCCAAGAGTGCGATGCATAGCCTAGCACCGACTTGCGCCTCGACAAGTAATGCCCTTGAGTGACAAGAAGGGTAAGAGTCGGAGAAGGTGGGACACCACAGATCACGCACTGCCGATGGCTATTCTCGTGCACGCAATTCACTAAGAATACAAGGAGTGATAGAGTTGTTCGAGTATCTGGCGAGCCCAACAGCCGACTTTACATGATTAGAGGAGAAAGTTGGACAGTCATGACATCCAGCTCAGCACTCACATGAGAACCACTTGCTCCTCAGGTAGGTTCAGGTACGTCTCCCACAGACGAGTCATGAGGGCATCGCTCGACGTCACTATGTTGGAGAGAGTCTGCACCATCATCCGTGTCACCACATGAGCTGTGCGAGATATGATCGGATTGGCCATTCGATTTCCACAAAAAAGCTTTGCTCACATTGTGGATCCTGTGTTGCTGACCAGGAACTATAAGCGTGAAGGATACGTCGCAAACAAGGTTCGCTCGTGCTTGAGACATTGAATCAGTCTTGCTGTGATGGGAAACACGATCATCTGCGCTCACAATGCGTTCTGCTGGTTGGCGGGTACAGCTGCGACTAGATTTCGAGTGAACCTTGCGAAGCTCGTCACGAGAAGTCGTGTCGAGATGTCGCTCTGATCTGACGCGACTCGCTCAGCCAAGGTATGCCATGTTTCATAGAAGCTGGGCCATATTGAGGGCTTATTGGCACCTATTCGTACCCTAGCCGTAACTGAGTTTTAATCAAGCAAATTGCGTGAACACACCTGAGATCATCATCCCGAGCGAGATCATTGGCGACACCATCCAACTCGGACACGGTCACCTCGACAATACCACCATTTCCCTTCCCAGTCAGAACTGCGTCACAGAATCTGCTAAATTTTGTATGAGCAAGGAAGTCATCGCTGTCTGACATGATTGAGTAAAGGTGGGTATGTCTGAGTCAAGATGAGTAACTTCGCGGCGCGATGGGCTAATGGCCTCTCCAAATCACTGCAAGTAATATGCTACACCGTTCCGCGGCATAATGCGCGGGTACCACATTCGAATCGTCGTGCAAAGAAAACCTCAGTCACATCCCTCTATTGTCGACACGTTCTTACCGAAGTCAGTGTTCGAACACCTTCCATCTCAATCTGCAAAGTCGACCTCGCGAAGGAACGCAACCTTCAACCCTGCGCACAAAGACTACAGACTCGGCCCCATCCGACTGGACTGGATTGATTTCGAGAACATGTCTGTCTACGCTGGCAAAACGAATGAGAATGTCAGAGGTACGCGTTATCAGCATCGTCCCTCCCCGACCAAGTGCACAATACGCTGCCGACAGGACCTGCTACTGCAACCTTTGTTCCACATTCCCGTACGAAGTCTGGCTCTACCAACCTGCCGGAAGGCGTCGTGCATGTCTACCGCGATTGTGACAAGCGGCCAGGCACCGACAATCTGGCGAATTCGTCCTCGACAAGCCAAGTAGATCTTGATGATGGGATCACCCTAGGCGTCCTTGCTGTTCCGGCATGGATGACGCCTTCAGATTTTCTTGCATTCGTGGCACCAGCTGCGGAAGAAATGGCCCATCTGCGGCTGGTTCGGTCGGTGTCCATCCTGTGTTTCGCTTCTGGCTTATCGTGACACCCCAGAATGTTCCTTCCAGAGATTCCATGCCCAATCGGTCGATGGCTCTCATCAAGTTTCGACGGTCAGAAGCAGCGACGGAATTTGTAGAGGCTTATAATGGGAAGCCATTCAACTCGATGGACGTGAGTGAATTGCCAATGCTCTTGTGGGACGTTGTCTTGAGCCTGTTCCCAGCCCGAGACATGTCATGTTGTACGCATTTTATCCGTGGAGATTGATACAGACGACTCCGTGTCCGCAGCAATATCTCGCTTGGGCTCACCACAGTCCCAGGCGTACGAACTCCCAACATGTCCAGTGTGCCTCGAAAGAATGGACGCCGCGGTCACGGGTCTGATCACAGTTCCTTGCTCCCACACATTCCACTGCATGTGCCTCAGCAAATGGGGAGATAGTCGGTCCGTCCATCATTCTCGATACGATTTCCAAAAAACCAATTCATATACAACTCAATCGCAGGTGTCCGGTTTGTCGGTACTCCCAGACCCTCCTGTCCTCTCACCCCACTGCATCGCGTTCACGTACCATTCCATTCGTGAACGCAGCCACGCCATCCATCTCCACATGTGCCGACTGCCCATCCACGACGAATCTTTGGATATGTCTCATTTGCGGTAACATCGGCTGCGGCCGGTACGGTCGTGCCCACGCCCACGCCCACTACCAAAGTACGACGCATCTTTATGCTCTCGAATTGGAGACCCAGCGTGTCTGGGACTATGCCGGCGACGGGTATGTTCACCGACTGATTCAGAACAAAGCAGATGGGAAGCTGGTCGAGTTACCTTCGGCCTCGTCCTCCATGGGTACGAACGCTAGGGACGACGACACGCTGGGACCAAGTCATGCTGATGCTCTTGGCGCGGAGAAAATCGAAGCTATTGGCATTGAATATTCATATCTGCTTACATCCCAACTCGATTCCCAGAGGTCGTTTTACGAGGAACAAATTACGCAATTGAAGACCCAGGTTGACGGGCTACAGTCTATGGTGCAGAAACTCGGTCATGCGGTAGAAGAAGGAAGGGTTGAGGCAGTGACTCAGGAACAACTACGCCAACGCGAAGAAGAGGAGAAGCTGGAAACGGTACATCGGGAAAAGCAGAAAGCGCAGAAGAGGGCGGAGAAAGCTACCGAACTCGCTCGGAAATTCGAGAAAGAGCTCAAAGAAGAAAAGGCGGTTAGCGAAGGGCTGCTGAGGAACTTGGAAAAGATGAAGGAGAAGGCAGAGCTCTCGGAGAAACAGGAAGCAGAGCACGACATGAAGATATCCGAATTGCAAGACCAACTCAGGGACCTCATGTTCTTCTTGGAAGCACGTACGAAGATTGAACAAGGCGAAGGTGCAGAAGCTGAGGCAGCTGGAGGTTCTGTTGAACTACCTCCCCCTTCCGTACCCGCCAACAAGAAAAAGAAGGGAAAGAAGGGATGAGGAGAAAAAGTGGTTTACTGATTTGTGTGCCATGCAAGCAATAAAATCCGATTTCCTTATTTGTCTCGGATTTCTAGAAACTTGAAGTTAGAGGGGCTCAAACAGCATTGTTCACCCTTCGCACTTTATGGGAACAATATTTAGTAAACAACGAGAAAATGGATCACGATGGAAGTGATTCCATTGTCGAAGTAGTAGTCCGATAACGAAGGTTTGCGCTGCCCATGGCTGTGGTCAATGCTGCAGGAACAACGTCTGGGTCGCTACTGCCCTCCGCTGTATCTTTATGTCGAACTACGACAACCTTGCGAGCGGGCTGCGACGACCTGGATCGTTGCCTCGAGTCCCAAATCATGTATAGTACTATCTCTGTGAACGCAACGACGAGCGCCGCGCATATGGCGGTTAGTGTGCGCTATCTCAGACCGTGTTAACCTAACAAATTAACGCAAGGATCAGACACTGCACGCACCCACTCCAGGCGCATACCTGTATGCTCGCTTGCCCACCACGTCGCAACGCCAGTTCCAATGACGCTGATAACGGCATTGACCAGCGTAGCGATGGCTTTTCGGTCCTTGGTCTGCAGGCGTCGTTCCTCTTCGGGGTCCTTGGCTGCGTAAGGAGGGAAATGCTTTTCAGGCGAGGTGCGGGTGCCAGCAAGTAACGAGCTCATCGTGTAAGATTGTGGGTCAAGGGGGGAAGAACAAGCTTGCAAGGCCGCCTTGCCATCGCCAGTCTGGCACCATCTTGATACCTTGAGAATGAGTTCATATGGGATGAGTGGTGGAGGTGTCGCATTCGCCGTGGACAAGTGGAGGGTCAGTTGCTGAGAGGTCTCTTCTGGCAGGACAGGCAAGAGAACCACCAATGCATCTCGGAGGTGTGGCTCCAACGAAACGTTCAACTTGTCGGTCATCTTGGTTGTAACTTATCAAGTTGTGGCGCTATACGCGGCAAGAACGGTAACAAACAGTACAAGCCTCATGTAACCACACTTTATCACTGACTGTCATGGGCACTGCTAGTCGCAGACGGCTCTCGAGTTTACAGGAGCAGCACTTCCATTTTCCAAGTACAAGATCATCATATAAGATGCATTCCCCGGATGACCAATCCAGACTATTGGTAACATTGGCAACTGGTCTAGACCTGCGCAATTGACTAGCAGTTCATTGAACCCTTTCAATCCCGGGAGGGAATTTGTAACCGCCCTGACGTCTGACCTACGATCACAGATGCACCTCAGTTGCGCTGGCACGAGTGTCGCTCGTACTCGAGATCTTACCTCGTCAAAGATTTCCATCTCCAGCAAGCTCTTGTCGTGACCCCAAAGATCGCTCTGCACTTTCCCATCTCTTATGCAACGTGCAACTTCATCTGCCTCAAAGTGCCAGCCAGCCCCGACGTACTCGAACTTCCTCACCTCCTCTTTCACGATGGTCCCTGGCTTACCCTCCTGGAAGTACTGTACGGTGAACGACTGTGGGCAATAGATGGGCGCAGCGATCGCGATCGTCCCGCGTTCATAGCGAATGGTCACGCCGGGGTCGTACGCAGCCACATTGATGTTGCAACTCAACACTGCCTGTGCTGCAAGAGTATTAGGAGCGGACGGCGATTCGGGCGAGAAGGTGACTGTGAAAGAGGTGCTGCGATCGACTCCCGTCAACGGCGTTTTGAGCATGGTCCCTGTGACATTCGAGGGTTTCGCACCATTGTTAGAGGGGTGTTCGTACAAGGCAAGGATCGCCTGTGACGATGAGACTAGGCGTAACAACCAGAATCGATCGACATACCCAGATTAACGGGTAAGGGCCACTAGACAACCAAGAATAAATGGGGTTGATCGTGCCATTACTAATGTTTCACTTACAGATCGAGTAGGGCTCCACCACCCAGGGCAGGGTCCAGAATCCGGTGAGTAGTTGGAATCTCTGAGATGTGTTTATCACCCAAAGCGAGGTACTGCCAACCATAGACACTCACTGTTCAAACCGAAATCGTCAGATAGGTCGGCCGTTAGTGCGAGTGGTCCCCCCAGAACACCACTCTCCGCAATCTTCTTGACCTCGAGCGTGAGAGGTTGAAACCTTGTCCAAAGGGCTTCCATAAAGAAAACGCCGTGTTCCTTAGCGGCTGCGAGGAGGGACCGGAGTTCTGCAGCATTCGACGTGACCGGCTTCTCGCAGAGCACATGTTTCTTTGCTTTAATGCCATCCAAGGCATTTTCGTAGTGGAAGGTGTGCGGAGTACCTGATGGATCACTGTCAGCTATGTTGTGATTAGCAACGAAATAATCCTAACCAATGTAGATCGCATCGACATTCTTTGTGATTTCCTCGTGAGCCGACGCATGAGGTGAGACGGAAATAACCACTTACGCTGTCCGCGTAGACTTCTGCGTAGCTGCCACATGCCTTGATGGACGGATCTCCGTCGGCGTGCTTAGCAATGAATTGGATCGCTGAATCCAGGCTACGAGAGCCGACTGCGGTCACTTTGTGTACCACATCGCGGACGTCGCGACTACAGGAACGAGTCAGAGCTCAGGAAGCACGGTTCAAACATTTCGCCTACGTCTTGGGGTCGACGAGCGCATCCTGACGGTACCTCGATTAGAAGGATGCAGCCCGACTAGCCATAGTGATCACCTTTACAAAGTCTCCCGAGATCCTGCCAGTGGAGATGATACCCCAGCGTAACACAAACGGTTGAGCCGACGTCATGGTGAACTACACAAAAACTGAATGTGAAGGAAATGAGACGGAGTTCCGAAGACTTTTTATTGTCGAGCGCTCGGGATATTTTATATCCTCTCACTGTGGCATCGGCGAGAGAATCTTCCTTCTCTACTGACCAGGTGAGTGCAAGCGGCCTGGTGGAGACTATCCCGGGCGGGCCGAAGCGCCGTGATATCAGATAAGCTCGCTCGTCAACGTGCCAGTGCGATATCATGCCCGGACACGACCACGACAGCGAGCGAGACGCCGAGAGGGGGCTCGATGACGTCCTGGTCGCCCTCTTTGAACACTCTGATGTCCTCGCACAACATCTGCTTCCGGAGCTACTCGCATCCCAACGTGACGACAAATCCCGCGTGTACCACCGTTCCGGTATCGAGATCGTGCTCGATAGCTCTATGGGCATCATTCGCAGCTGGGATCCAGAGATTCAGGCCCAGTTCATCGCAGGGCATCCTAGGATTGGGGAAACGAAGAACCTCTCCGTCCTAAGCTCCAAGGAACAGAGCGGAGGAACATCGCAACCGACTCCTCCAGAAGTGCTCGCGCGCCTCGCGCATCTAAATGCCTGTTATGAACACGCATATCCCGGGTTACGATACATCACATTCGTCAATGGTCGGAGTCGGGCTGTGATCGCAGAGGAGATGGAGGACAAGCTCGAAATCGCGCATTCGTTGTCGCCCGATCAACCACCTGTATATAGTTTCACGCCGGTCGACAAGTACAGTCACGTCTGGCGTCAAGAACTCGACAGGGCAGTTGAAGATGTCGGACGGATTGCCCGCAGCCGGCTAGCCAAGATTGTGGGATAACCAGATGTCATGGTACTATGTGAGGTCAAACCATCTGGTGTTAGCTCATGCTCATTTCATAGGAAGTGACCCAAAGACATGAGAGAGCAGGAGGGTATCACAAAGTACAGAGGTAGATCCAGCACAACGGGCAGAAGATCCGCAGCCATATACACCGAATTAAATAAAACCGACGAGGGAACCAACGGTACTGGGTTTGGGAGAAAGGGTGGGAGTAGAAGTGCATGAAAAGAACACGGTAGTACAACAACAATTTGTCCGAAAATTTCCCAAGATTCCGGCAGAGATTATAAAAATATGGCGATAAAAAATTCTAACGGGTTGAATGTCGCGTGGATGATTGAGCATTCTCTCGCATCTCTTTACGCTGCAACGGGAATAATATGAGCATTGTACCGAAACAAAGAGGTGAAGTTGATCACTCTGAGGGCTTCTTGTTTCCTGATTTCCCATTCAGGATTCTGGTCGCAAAGCTCCTGGTAAAACTGTTCTACCAGTTTATCGTGCATCTCCTTCTGTTCCTTGATCTTGCGGATGTTCTCGTAAATCTCGGTGCGTGCCTTCATCCGGGCTTCGCTCCGTTCTTTTGCTTGTCGCGCCCATTCCTCGCGCTCTTTGTCCCGTTTCTTGCGCTCGTCGTCCCAGGCTACCTTGTTCAGCTGGGCACTTTGTATACGCTCATCGTAGGCCTGCGAAGAGATGATTAATAATACAAACGATGTGCATGCAGGTTCGACAAACCTTTCGCCTGGTGGGATCGCTCAGAACTTGGAAGGCTTCACACACCTGCAGACATTCAGTATGAGCGAAAGAGCACGCAAGACGAACGCGTAACTGCACGATGTCCATACGTTTCTGAACTTGCCCTCGGCAGCTCTCCTTTCCCGGTAGGATGCCGTTGGTTCCAACTTGTCTGGATGGGTCTCGAGCGCCTTTGTTTTGTACGCCTTTCTCACTGTAGTAGACCAAGTAAGAAAACGAGATGACAGATGCAATTAGGAGGGACAAACCATCCTCGGTAGTCGCATAGTTAGGTATTCCAAGGACATCGTACAAAGTCAATCCAACTGATGGCATTGGTTGGGAATGCTTCACAAGATGTGGATCCGATGTGGACCCAAACTTCGCATGCATATGAGTCACGTGATTCGGAGTAAACGAAGCACCAGAAAGCCTATCGAGTCTTCCGAGTCTTGCAAGGAGTTCGGTATTACAAAGTTACCGATGTTCCCTCCCATCGCCATTCAAACGCCGACAGAGGTCCAAGTCGAAATGTTTGTAGTGCCGCCAGCGAGGTAATAAGGTCAAAAAGTACCGACCATATATCATGGGATCTGATCTAAAATTGACTAGATAACCGGCTGACTTTGGCCTTAAAATCAGTCAGCACTAGCCTGTGTCCACCCACGTTCACCACCCAACGTTCGAACGCATTGGTGAGTGACATGAGGATGCTAAAGCCTACGCTTGACTTGTACTCGCAACAGACTCGCCATGTCTTCTGTTAGCCTCCCCAATTTCGTGGAGGGAGAAGCACCGTTTGCAGTGCCTGCTGCGGGACAGCCGTGCAAGACCTGGCACAAGGTCTCTGGGAACCTCAAGTCTGGCATCCGACCGCTTGTCGTCCTTCACGGCGGTCCAGGTGCCACGCACGAATATCTCGAAATTGTTGCCCAGTTAACCACGCTCTACGGCATCCCTGTCGTTCTCTATGATCAACTGGGAAACGGTCGTTCCACGCATCTCCCCGAAAAGAACGGTGACACTGATTTCTGGACCGTAAACTTGTTCGTCGACGAGCTCCACAATCTATTGGACCACCTGGATATCCATGATGATTACGATCTCTTGGGCCAGTCCTGGGGAGGGATGCTTGCCGCAGTCTTCGCGACTCACCAGCCCAAGGGGTTACACAAACTCGTCATTGCTGATTCTCCTGCGAGCATGAAGTTATGGATGGAAGCGGCGGCACTTTTGAGGCTCCAGTTGCCCCAACAAGTCCAAGATGCACTCAACAGGCACGAGACGGAGGGTACCACTACGCATGAGGATTACCTCAAAGCGACCGGAGTCTTTTACGAGCACTTCTTATGCAGAGTAAAGCCTATGCCACAACCCCTCAAAGCCGCCCTGGAGTGGACTGAAAAGGATCCGACGGTGTACATGACGATGTGGGTCGTGCTCTGTCTCGATGTACTATCTTTACATGCTTGGCTAGGAATGGACCAAACGAATTCCACATTGTCGGTTCGCTCAAGACTTGGAGCGTCATCGATGACCTCCACAAGATAAATGTCCCTACATTGCTGTTGAACGGGCGTTATGACGAGGCGCATGACCTAACCGTCGAACCATTCTTCAAATACATTTCCAAGGTCAAATGGGTCCAATTTGCGCACTCGGCGCATGTTCCACAGTTGGAGGAGACCGAGAGGTTCATGGAGGTTGTCGGGAATTTCTTGGTGAAGAGTTGAGGATACATAAGTGTGACAAGACTGTATGCTTTAGCAGTCAATACAGTAGTTGTTGAAGTTCGCCCCTTAGGACAAAGGATGTGAGCGAATGATTGCTGGCCACAAATTTACAGTTGGAGAATAGACATCTATCAGGCCGAGTCTTTTTCCCCGACGCCATATTTAGCAGGGTCCGTCCCATGGTGTTGGTGGTTGACAAAGTTAAACCTGTCAGACTATTAGGAAATTGCACTGCAAGAACGGCACATAACGCCTTACATTGGGAGTGCCTCTGGAAGCAATGTGAATCAACGAAGTGATAATGCAAGAAAAGGTAAGACCCACGAAATTTGAGTTGGGACCACGCGGAGTTACGGTAGGCAACGTCTTGTATCCACCGTGGTTGAGAAGACTCGGGGTACAAGGGCTTACCCTCGGCGACACGTTGTCTCAGTTCGGCCAAGTCCATTTGCTCCTCACGTTTGTTCTCCGACCAGCCCCAGAAGCGCACTTGTAAGTTGGTGAGATCGAGTCCCGGTGAATGCCGAGGATGTGCTCACAGCTCGAGTTCTGGTACGCAAAGAGGAAACCACCAATAAATCCCATCAGTCCACCGAGGCGAAGGGTGGTACGAAGGCGAATGTTGGGTGGCAGAGGGTCTGCCATGTCTGCGAGGGCATTGTTCTATCACGGAGGTATCGGATTGAAAGAAATTGAGCATACTCCACAAGTACAAGGCTGCTGGAAATGCGCCGGTTGCCGCGGCCCAAGTTGCATAGTCGGAAGGGCGGAAATAACGAATGACACGAGAAAAGTGCGGGTCCACGTCGATGAGCGGGTAAGGCGTCTTCACGACCTTGTCAGGCATCGTTGTTAATTACAAGAACGACTTGAATTAAAACAAACAAAAATGACACCAAGTCTCTTCGAACCCGGCCCTAAACTGTGCTATTCGCTGCTGAGATCGTTGTTTCTTGTTTCTCGTCTCGTCTCTTCACTTTCACCTCGACCTCGCCCAAGCTGCAATTCCTGCTCGTTTCGTTCAAGTCGGCTGCTATTTATTATTCATAATGAGCGCCGTCAGACGAAACGATCGTCGCGTCAACAGAAATGCCCTCGCCTCTCCGTACGCGCGACCTTCTAAATCAACCAACGTCCAGTCTTCAAAAAAATCAGTGCGTAGATGCATTTGTTTCAAGTCCTCCTTCGCACTGAATGGTTACTGTAGCTTTGGAGCCTTTCTGGACTAATCAACTTTTTAAATCCTTTTGGAGACAAGCACGAACTAGAGGATTCCGACCTCTCAAGTCCGTCGGACGGCGAGATCGAGCGAGGCTCTCCCCCTCGTCGCTTTTCTCCGCCGCAACCGTTACCGCCACCGCCGCCACCACCACAGCAGGCATGTACCCGACCTACCTTCCTTCGTGTTCAAGATCGCTCAACCTTCATTTAGTCGTCCTCTAATTTATCGAGGCCACCGGCAGCAAATGGTTTGACTGCGAGTTCGAGTCAACAGCCGTCTTCAACCTATCCGTTTACTCGGAGCGCACCTTCCCCCCCCTCTTCCAGTTCCTCTCTGGTCAAGAATCTTGAACCCGTCACGAGGTTTCTGGTCGAGAAGGCTGGGCAACCTCTAAATGAATTCGAGGCTGCTGGCATTGTGGACTACATTCAGAAGAATGTGCAAGGTATGCTTACGGCCTGTTGCTTTGGCGTCTATTTACGTGGAGCACTGCTATTGTCGGAGTAGGGCCAACGTTCGTTCCTGACAAACCCGAACCGTTTCGGTTTTCCGTGTCGCCTTCTCGTGCCGCGTCACCAAATCAAAGTCAGGGTCTGAGCGGCACTGAAACACCTCGTAAAACCCTTTCCAGGAACCCAAATGGTGTGTACCGATGGCAGGGTGCAGGGAGTTCGCGTCCCCGCAATCGCTACCAGTCTCCTGGATTTGCACCTCGTCCGCAGCAACATCGAATTAAGCTATCACCCCCTAAGACGCCGCTGACGAGTGACACGAAGCGACGGCGTGTGGGTGATGAGGCCGATTCTTCAACACCTCAAAAACCGGTCGTGCCCTCTACCTCTACCATCAGCTTCCCAAGCTTCATACCGGAATCCCCTGTTTCTTCGCAACCTTCGACGACTGTCCTGAACGGAAAACCCACTGTTCCCTCCGCAATGGCTCCTGCACAGCCTGCTACGCCAAAGGCGAACGGTATACAGCCTCGCCTTCGCACAGGTGGACTACCAATGAAGCCCACGACACCAGCTATTCCATCCCCATTACGGCAGACATGGAAGGAAAGCGATTCACCCCCACAGGCCTCTCCACCCTCCAGACCCACTAGGGCGGCTGGTTTCATGACCGAGCTCCTTAAGGAAGTCACCCCCACGAAGAAGCCGGATGTTTCTAATCCGTACCAAACTGCTAGTCCGGTCAAACCGCCTGCACCAGTGAGGAAGCCGGTGGTTAAGCGACTCAAGCCTGTTACCAAGCCCGCTGAGAAGCCAAAGGAGCAAGAGCTGGAAATGTCAGCACAAGCTATCATTGAAGCCACGGTTCCCAAGGTAGGCTCACACTTCGATGAGCCTGGCTAGACGGCTCACACTTTGTTTTCGCACACAGGGTACGAAACGCTCGCGACCTCCACCCGAGATGGGAAAACCAGCCCGCGAGGAAGAAGCCATGGATACCGAACCTTTCATTTCTGTCGTCAATGGCTTTGCGGGTACAATTCGTTCTGCTTCCAATGTGGAGACGGTCATCGTCCTGGAGGATGAAGAAAGCCCTTCCAAACGGCGTAAGACCCCGCCTGCTAAAGCGTTACCCAAGGCCCAAGAATCCAGTGAACCCAGTGTCCCCAAAGCAGTTGTACGTCCAGCAGAGGTCATTGAACCCATGGATGACACTCCCCACGTCAATGACAAGTCGGCACCATCATCATCGGCCACGGTCTCTCCGCCACCTGCTGCCAAAAGTATCTTAAAGACTACTGCGCCAAAGGAACCTTCCAAGCTTCGGTATAGTTTCCAAGCCGACAAAGTAGAGATCAAGAACGGAGATGCTGCACCGGTGAAGCCCAGATTGCCACCCAGGGAGGAGGCCATTGCGATGGTCGTCGACGATCTTCCTAAATACACGTTCTCCACCGGAACCGCATCTTCTTGTCCCGCGGGTCCTAGCTTCTCCGTGGCACGTAATGTTGTGCTTTCCATGGCTGTCACTTCCCTCCCCACTTATGAGTTTTCACCTGTTATCGCGCCAATACGCGCTATGGACGGGTTCAACTGGACAGCAGCAGGGATAAAAGCGCCGACCACGTCAGCACTGACGTGGACATGTTCACTCTGCAACCTGCAGAATCCTTCGGATACAAAGGAAAAGTGTACAACCTGCGATACTCCCCGACAACTACCAAGTGATTCCTCGCTCACTTCCTCGATACCTACCCCTGCGCCAGCCGTCGTCGCGCCAGCATACGCTAAGAGCGGTTTTAATTGGACCGCGGCGGGGATAAAAGCGCCGACTGGTTCAACACAGACGTGGACATGTTCACTTTGCGGCCTGGAGAATCCTGCAGATGCAAAGGAAAAGTGCACGATTTGCGATGCTCCCCGACCAGGATCTACAGATTCCTCCCTTCCTCCTGCATCTGTACCGATTGCTCCCACTGCAACAGAACCACCTACTGCTTCGGTAGGCTTTGATTGGTCTGCAGCTGGTATCACACCCCCATCCAAACCTGAGGGTGGTACATGGACATGTTCTGTCTGCGCGTTGGTCAATTCCGCGAGCGCTACAGAGAAATGTACCGTGTGTGATGCACCGCGTTAAATATATTACCTTACACAAACTGAGACTCGGGTGTCGATGTAGTTTCTTGTTTTATTGTTCAAGTTTCATTCTCGTGTTGGCATCAGTAAACCGGAAGATGGTCCAGGACTGGTCAGAAACTGGTCTGGGACCAACTCCAGGAAAAAACTTTTTGTACGACCCTTAATTGCCTTCTTTATCGACTTTTAAGAGTCCTGATTGGAGGG
>JBBPMU010000749.1:0-14438 GCA_038090475.1 Wakefieldia striispora | reverse complement strand
AGTTCAAGTGACTTCCAACTTCTGTGTCCTATTTGTCATCATCCCTGTCAGCAACAGGAGGTTTGTTACGGTGAACATCCTGATTCTCAGTGGCGACACCACCATGTTTACCGGGAGGGTATACGTTTCCGTCATAACCGAAGAGACTTTGCGTTCGATCTACACCCGATAGCTCCAGGATATGAGGGTTACCTCTCTATCGCACCTACCCTATGGGCAAATTTTGCTAGAGAGAGACGTGCTAGAAATCCAGACAACCCTCTTAACCAACCTCGTCGACCTCCTCGAATGCCTTCGCCACCTCCAGTGTACCTTCCACGAAATGGAACCATCATCACCACGCATAATGAACTCATCCACGAACGCCCCTTGTTCTCTACCTGTTACGCGGGTGCAGAACAAAGACTTCACTCGAGGTCCTTTCGTACTCGTAGTGTCAGCAATGACTAGGAGCAGAGTATATGGCTATCGCTCATAAGAGAGAAGCCTGTTAGCGAACGAGACAGAGAGCTGGAAGGGCTTAGCGCAGGAGGTAAGTCGAGCGACCTTCTTCAGGAGTGAAGACTTTGCAGGCAGAAGTGCATAGAATTAGCTGAAGAGCTATTCTACTACAGCAGTGGGTATTTATACTACGAGGTACAAATAGAGGAAAATAAACGTATAAGGGAATCAACGAGATGCGTCGCGTCGTGTGTATTGTAAAAGGAAATCAACAAAGGATGCGTAAAAGGAAACGTACGCGTAAAAGGAAATGTGGAGTTCCATGTCCAAGAAAGGTATCGGAGGTCCGTGTCCAAAAGAGGAAGTGGAGAACCACTAAGTGTAAAGAGATAAATGGGACTTCCCGGTAGAAGCGAGTCAGAAGTCTGGGGGCATCCATAAACGTGGGAAACGGCAGTGTTCCCGTGCGAAGTCTGAAGGTAACCTACAGTAGAAGTCATGGTACAGGGGGTCGTATTGACCACTGTCAATGATCTCCCAAGTGAGGTCTCTATACGCTGTGGAAGAAATGTCAAACCAATAGCGATCATAGGAATGAGTAGGAAAGAAAAACGTATCCATGTCCATCTCTTCTTCACCAAGGAGTTGTCTCCAGATGATTTCGACGTCTCATTCCCAAGTATCTTCGAAATCTGTAACATTAGCTCCCCTGTCAGAAGAATGATTCACTGAATCATTATCATCAGATGCGCTCGTTGTCGAAGTCTGGGAGAGCATCATCATCAATAAATTGTCGGGTCCTTCGAGGGTGACGCTGTCGGTCGACTGGGCAGCTTCAGGAGAAGTGTCCTGGGGCATTTCGAAGGCAGTGGGTGCATCAGTACTGGGGGCATCCGGGTTGGAGGTGTCCAGTAGACCCGCAATGATAGCAAGTATGGAGGCGAGAAACTCGTCGGGGGATGGGAGGGGGGATAGGGACCGGGGATTGGGAGGGGGAGGAGACCGGCTCTGTGAGTTCAGCGAGGGTTGTGAGAAATTCTCTAACCTCGTTAAGGTCGAGTTTGACAACTGGAGTGGATGGCTGAACACGTGTTCTGGATCCAGGAGATCCCAAATAGGTTGCATCGAGTCCAGGCGTGGGTCGTTGGGGAAGAGGTTGGTGGTGGGAAGAATATGGGGGAGGGGTGGCATCAAGAGAAGGTAAGGAAGTCGATTCCAACTCATCAGGTCGGATTGGATAGGTGGGGACAGGGGCGGGTAAAGGAGCTCGGGCAGCGGGGTAGAGATGTGTGGTTCATCCCAAAGGATGGAGCGCTCTGAGCTCATCGGATGAGATATAGTCCTGTCATTGGAGAGGAGAGAGGCTGATGAGTGTGGTTTGGAGGAGGGGTTGGACGTGGTTGGCCAGGAGGGTATGGATAAAAAGTCCAAAGCCGACATGGTCCAGTGCATCGAGTATAATCCCTCTGGTACCCTGGATGGAATAGGCGAGGGCCACCACCCAAGATTCTCCGAGTTGGATCGGGGATCGTTGTTGGATCTCTGACGAGAGGAGGGTATTTCTGAAAGCCTGGATGAGGATGGGGATGGTCGCCGTCGATTGAGAGGATAGGGGGAGGTTCGAGAGCAGGATGGAGAGCGGTGGTGAAGAGATGATCGAGGCATAGAGGACGTTTCGATGGAAACATGGGATTCTATCTAGAAAAATGGGGACCGGGTCGAGAGTAGAAAGTAGGGCGTCAAGGGGAATTTCCAAGTACGCCATAGGGGAGATAGAGGAGGATACTGGCATAGAAACTGAAGAGTGAGAAGAAGAACGGGAGTGGAAAGACTCAAGAATCGTTCCAACTGTCCGCCTCAGCCGTCCAGCCAGAGTAGGTGGCGCCGGTGGAGTAACGGAGGACAGGAGTGGTGACGCTGTGGGATGAGACGATTCCGACAGAGATTCCATTAGGGGTGATGTGGGCGACAAAGAAGAGGGAATCGCGAGAGTATTGGAGCTTGAGAGCGATAGAAAAGATGCAATAGAAGAAGAAAACGGTGAGGGCGGAAAATACGAGGAAGACGACGAGGGAGAAGGTGACCTCAATCATGTAGGAGGGGAGCAGAACAAGGGGAAGGCCTTAGGACGAGAGGCCTTATATAGGTTAAGGAGAGTCTTGGCATTTACCAAATTGGACAGCAGTTCCCACGTGTTGTCAGAAGAAGGATAGCCTTTCCATTTGATAAGGAACTGCGGATTCCATGCGGAACCCTGATGTCCCATGATAGCTTCGACTTCATATTCTTCTTCTGATCCGAGAAGATCTGGTGGCAGTCGGGAGAATGAGGGGCCATGTTTGTCGGTTTCCCGATAAGGAGAAAGAATGGAGGCATGGAAGACGTTGTGTATCTTCCAAGTGGGGGGAAGTTTGAGTCGATAAGAGACTGGGGAAAGTACTTGGGTGATTTCGAAAGGTCCTTCACGTTGAGGAGAGAGTTTTCAGGAGTGATAACCAAGTTTCAGGTTCTTGTTGTCGAGCCAGACTTTCTGACTGACTTTCCAAGGAGTGAATTTGGTGGTAATGTGGGATTTCATGTCGTCTTGTGCCTTCTGATGGGCAGCAAGGGCCTCTGTTCAGGCTTCATCAAGTTTGATAAGGCATTGTTCGGTGGCCAGGACAAAGGTGGTTCGTGAGAGTGAAGGGTATGCACGGGGTTCATAGCCGTACATGAGGGAAAATGGGGATTGGTTGGTGACGGAGTGAACATTGGAGTTGTGGGAGAATTTGGCCATAGGAAGGAGGGAAGCCCAGGTGGTCGGTTTTCCTTTGCAGAAGATCCGAAGATAGGTTTCCAACTCCTGATTAACACGTTCCGTTTCGCCATCGGTTTGAGGATGATAAGCAGTTGAGAGGGCGAGGTCGTAATTCAAGAGTTGGGCAAGTTCTTTGGCAAAGACAGAAGCAAATTGGGGACCCTGATTGGAGATGAGTTTGTCATGTAGTCCGAAACGAGGGAAAACTTGGGCAAAAAATAGGGCAGCGACCCCTTCGGCGGAGATAGTTTTGGAACAAGGGATGTAAATTACCCCCTTAGTAAGACCATGGTCGACCACGACCATAATAGAATCATGGCCGTCTGACGGGGGAAGATCGGTGATGAGATCGATGGATATCTGTTGGAAAGGGTGGGTCGCCTTGGAGGGAATAGGAGAAAGTGGAGGTGTTGTGGGATGAGTGAGGACCTTGTTTGCTTGGCAGGTAGCACAGCCAGCGATGAATTTGCAAGCGAAGGTAGCCATTCTGGGCCACCAATAGTCACGGCAGAGCAGGTGGAGTAGGCGGAAATATCCAGGGTGGCCAGCGGCAGGGGAATCATGGATGGAGGTAACGAGCTCCTTTCGGGCATTGTCAGGAACGTAGAGGCGCCCCTGAAAGAATAGAGAGCCTTCATGAAATTCCCAGTCCTTCGGGGAAGTGCAGGGAAAGAGAGAACTACTGTGCTGCAGGGTGAGCAGTGCTTTTTGAACAATAGGGTCGGAGGTGGACGATGCGGCGATCTTGTTTGCGAGGTCGGCATCAATGGTGTTGATGAAATGCTCAGGATCAAGAAGGATAACGTCTTGATTATCCTTGGAAGTGTCAACGAAGTCCTTGTGAGATAGGGCATTGGCGGGTCCCATAAAAGAACCAGGGCAGGTATCATAGAGGATGTCAAAATCCTGGAGAAAGAGCATCCAGCGAGTGTGATGGCGAGAGAGTTTGTGGGGTTGTTTAAAGTACGCCAGATTCTTGTGGTCAGTAATAATGGTGATGGGGTGGGGAGTGCCACTAAGGTACTGTCACCATTCTTCGAGTGCCTTGATAACTGCAAGTAGTTCTCGGTCGTAGATGTCATAGTTGCGCTCCGTAGGGGAGAAGGTGCAAGAGAAGTACGAACAAGGATGGAGATCCCCATTGACGTCCTTCTGCATAAGAACTGCTCCAGCACCAGTGAGGGAGGCATCGGTCATGACGGTAAAGGGGTGTTGGGGGTCCAGCATAGAAAGGACCGGGAGTACAAGGAACTTTTCCTTGAGGGTATGGAAAGCATGGGCTTGATCGTCCTTCCATTCCCAAACAGCAGATTTCTTGGTGAGCACGATTAGGGGAGTGGCAATAGCGGAAAAATTGGTGATAAACTTCCAGTAAAAGTTGCAGAAACCAAGGAAAGATCGGATGCCTTTGACAGAAGTGGGGGGAACCCAGGATTTGATGGCAGAAAGTTTCATGGGGTCCATATGAATTTCGCCTTCGGCAATAATCATTCCTAGAAAATCAACAGATTTCTGGGAAAAAGAACACTTTTTGAGTTTGAGGTGGAGTCGGAGTTCGACCATTCGTTTCAGGACACGACGGGTTCGTTCGTCATGCAAATCTTGATCGTCTTTAGTGTGGATCAGGAGGTCGTCTATGTAGATGATAAGCCAACCCTCTTCCATCATGTCGCCAAAGTAGTGGTCCATAAACGCCTGGAACGTGGGGGGACCGTTGCACATTCCGAAGAACATGATGAGGGGTTCGAAGAGGCCAAATGGAGTGATAAACACAGCCTTCCATTGATCGCCGTCTTTGATGCGAATATTGTTGAATCCCCAACGAATGTCCATCTTGGTGAAGATGTTGGATCCTTGTAGTTTGTCCATAAGATCCGGGATGAGGGGGAGGGGATAAGCATTTTTGACGGTATGTTCGTTAAGGTAGTGATAATCCTGGCAGGGTCGGAGCTTTCCGTCCTTCTTGGCAACAAAAAAGAAAGGGGCGGCCTGAGGGGATTTGGATGGGCGAATGGTCCCTTTGTTCAAGTGTTCCTCAATAAACTCCTTGCAAGCAGTGGTTTCGGTGGGGTTCAGGGAGTATGGTTTGGCTTTTCAAGGAACGAACAAGTCCTTGAGTTCAATGGCATGGTCGAAATCTCGGGATGGAGGGATGAAGCCATCCTTGGGTTCATCAAATACCTTTTTAAAGTCTTTAAACGCATCGTGCAATGCTACCTGTGGAGCCTTCTTCTGCACAGCAATCGTGGTCGATAAGGTTACCTTCTGGATCACCTCCAGTAGGATTTGTGCTTGTTTCAGTTTGTGTAGAACGCGTCGTTTCATGGCTCGCTGCCATGTGTCAAAATTGGTCTTGGATACTTGGTCCGGGTTCTTGTCGATAAAGCGAATAAGGTAGGCTTGCACTTCCCTTAGAGGGTCGTCATGTCAGCGAACTTTGGTTCCATGGTCGAATTCGATGGTCCTAGTAGTCCAGTCAATCCGGGGGTGTCATGATTCCATCATCCTTTATCGAACTTTTTACTTAATGAACCCTTTCGCTATGCTCGGCCCTCAAAGGCGAGCACCAACATGTATTTCGTGTCACGTGACTCTTCACACAATCACGTGACGTTCCCCTTTTGGTACGCTCCTATGTCAGTATAAATTTCCTTCTGTCACGTGACCTGACACACGTGACCACTCTGGCACTTGCCAATTGGCCGATTACTTATCTTCTGCTCTTCTTTCGCCATTGGCCTGGCATCTCCCTTATCTTGCTTTCCCATTGACTCATAGATGCTTACGCGAAGATACGTGATCCCCACATCATATGATTCCCTATCCTTTTTCTCATTGGACGATAGCATACGCACAGCATGGTCCGTGCACGATCTCTTACAGTATTTAAACCCATGTACATAGTCAACTGGTTCCCCAGTCTTATCTACTTGATCATACTTCCAAGGGTGTGATTTAAGGATAACTCCTCGCCTCACTTGGACTCTCACTACTCCAACATTTCTTTTAACCCTTTCGTTGACCTTCTTCTTGCACGTTTCCTCGCTGGCGCTCCTTTAGAGCCCCACCACTTGAGTTTCCTGTCTTCTTCGTTTTGTTTAAGTGACATTTCGCATCAGGGGGTTTACCTTTGTTAGCCACGGCATCCCCAGAATGATATTTTGGGATCCACAGTTGATCACCATAAGTTCCTGTTGGTGTTCTGTGTCAGCATAGCGCAAGGTAATGAATACCTTGTAGCGGATTTCTCCAGATTTGTTCTTGGTTCCATCTATGTTCTTGGCTCCAATGGGTTCGGCGAGTCGGATGAGAGGGATTCGGTTCCGTACAGCGAAGTCTTGGTCGATGAATGATCCGGTGGCTCCAGAGTCGATTAGAGCGGTGGTGGCGACGATTTCTCCTGTTCTTCCTGCATAAAGGGATATGGGAACGTGTATTGACCTATCTGCAGGAGAGGATACAAAAACAGGAGCTATTGTTACAGGAGTCCTTGTCCTTGAGGTAGCAGACGTCGCTCTACTCCTCAATGTTGAAAATCCACGTCTTCTTTGGCATCTTGCTCTGGTTCAGCCAGGATGGCCTATTGAGTATCGTCGGAAAACAGTTCCAAAAGAGAGATTACTTGGTTGGGCTTTAGCCCTTTGCCCTTTGCATAGGCGGCGATGGGGTCGATAGGAGAGTCTTCTTTGGCAATCCTAATCTTCTGTGGGATAGAGATGCGATTCTTCCCGTTACGATGTTTACCAGCGAAGCAGCCGATATGGTGGCAAATAAAACACATCTTCTTCTTGATGTGGTTGATCCTTTCCATGGGAGTGAGAGAGATGTAGTCCACATCCATGGCCATGGGGTCGCAGTAGCGGGATGAGGACGGGGTCGATCCGATATAAGAGGTTCCTCCTTTCTGGAGTAAGTCGTTGCGGATGATCGCATGGTAGAAATGAGAGGCCTTGTCAAGCCAATCATTCGCAGTCACGGGTTCCTTCTCTAAGGCTGTCATCATGGTGGCAATCTGTTTTGAGACTGCGCGACGAAGAAGATCCTTTAGGACAGATTGATCAGAGATGTCGCTCCTGGAGGCTTCGAGCTGGAAGGTGCTATGGAAAGCATTGAAGTCGCCGTTGAAAGGTTTCCCTTCCATATGGATGTTGTGGAGGGTCATATGCGCTGTGTCTTTGAGGCCAGGGGGTATAAAGATGGTGTGGAAGTCCTTCTCCATTTCGGTAAGGACGTTGGTCCAGAAGGCAACGGGGGCGGTCATAATCTTCGTGAGCCAGGCTTCGGAGAAGGTTGCCCCTCTCCCCAGGTTCATTCGATTCAGGAGGGTGATCACGATCTTCTTGTCATCATATTTGGCAGTGTTAATGGCGAAGTAGGCTTTCATCGCCAACAGCCAGCGGGAGGCGTCTTCACTCTTGCTGGAGAAGGGTTCCAGGCAAGCTGCCTTGAGTTCATCTTGGGTGGGGTTCGACATGCTGCTAGAGCTAGGGGTGGGGGAAGGAGAACGAGTGGTCGGAGTGTGCTGAGAAGACGGGAGAGTCAATTGGAACTGGAGAGGAGAGAGAGCAGGAGTAGATCCAAGGGGCAAAGGGATGGGAGTGAAAGAAGGGGTAACATTCAAGAGGGGTCCTCGTCGAGGGTCGGGCGATGGTAAGGAGTGTTATGAACCCTATATTTCATTCCTGAAAGACGCTACCTTTGTTCTGACACTTTTAAAACTTTTATCTAGAAACCCTTTTCTTGCGGCAATCCGACTGAAGAACGCCGTCTACATGTATTTCGAAGATCACGTGACTTGATGTCACATGATGTCTACCTTTTGGTACGCTCTTGCAACAGTATAATTTCCTTCGTCACGTGATCTGTTGCACGTGACCACTTTGCGGCACTTGCCGATTTGCCGTCGGTCGAGACCTTCAGACTTATTCCCGGCAGCATCTCTTTGGGAATAACCCTTTTTGGACATATTGACGATTCTTATCTTTAGTCATTTCCTCTTACGATGTTACCCGATCGTGATCGTATCGGAAGGCACATGCCATAGAGAGCTGTGCGTCTTACTCATTTCATCTTTGTCACGATACGTGCCCATCGCACAGGACTTACTATATTCGGATATTCGGACATGGTACGATTTCCCTTTTACTATACTTGGATCCGCACAGCATGGTCTGTGCACGATACGCTACAGTATTTAAGTAGACACCTTGTAGACTGGTTCCCCAGTCTTTGCTACTTGACAATCATACGCCAAGGTGATTAGTTTCTAGGCAAGACCCCTTTGAGATCTTTCGAAGGGAATACTTGGTACTCCTTATTCATCCATACTCCTAGCCAGAGGATAAAGCGGCACTCCTTTCTTTCTACGACGATACGGGTTGAATCCCAAGACTTCGCCTTTGAGGTTTAGAGGTTCAACCTTCGACATACGTCTCGTTTCAAGGAGGAGCCGGCTACTTGTCGTCTGGGTTGAGTAGGAGAACGCAGAGATGAAGTTCCAGAGGGACGTGCAGTTTGGTAAGGGTTGGCGTAGGGGGAAGCAGCAGGTCATTCGTCGTCAGAAGAGTCCTCTGAAGCAGGAGAACGATACATGGCGTGAAGTTAGGTGGATCCTGTGTGTAGTAGCAGGGATCAAGGGACAAGCTAATTCTTTTGTTACGCAGGTGCAGAACAAAGACTTCACTTGAGGTCCTTTCATACTCGTAGTGTTGGTGACGACTAGGAGCAGAGTATATGGCTATCGCTCATAAGAGAGAAGCCCGTTAGCAAACGAGACAGAGAGCTGGAAGGGCTTAGTGCAGGAGGTAAGTCGAGCGACCTTCTTCAGGAGTGAAGACTTTGCAGGCAGAAGTGCATAGAATTAGCTGAAGAGCTATTCTACTACAGCGGCGGGTATTTATACTACGAGGTACAAATAGAGGAAAATAAACGTATAAGGGAATCAACGAGATGCGTCACATCGCGTGTATCATAAAAGGAAATCAACAAAGGACACGTAAAAGGAAATGTACGCATAAAAGGAAATGTGGAGTTCCGTGTCCAAGAAAGGTATCGGAGGTCCGTGTCCAAAAGAGGAAGTGGAGAACCACTAAGTGTAAAGAGATAAATGGGACTTCCCGGTAGAAGCGAGTCAGAAGTCCGGGGGCATCCGTAAACGTGGGAAACGGCGGTGTTCCCATGCAAAGTCTGAAGGTAACCTACAGTAGAAGTCATGGTACAGGGGGTCGTATTGACCACTGTCGATGATCTCCCAAGTGAGGTCTCTATACGCCATGGAAGAAATGTCAAACCAATAGCGATCATAGGAATGAGTAGGAAAGAAAAATGTATCCATGTCCGTCTCTTCTTCACCAAGGAGTTGTCTCCAGATGATTTCGACGTCTCATTCCCAAGTATCTTCGAAATCCATAACACTACCCCTCCTCGATCGACAAATGTCAAACCTTCAGAGGACTCTCATCGAATCCATAGCCTGGAACAATCGCCTATCTCTCCCAGGTCTCTCCTTCGACAGGTTACAGACCGCATTGCCTTGGAGACCAGCAACATACGAGTTGCAGATAATGGGGACGGAACCTCAATGGTCTTTCATCCAGGCCCATACAGGCTACCAAGAGCAACCAGGAGACAGGATAGCGATCTTTCAGACTCCTCGCCCTCTAGGCGACGAGATCCCGAACCAGCCGATGAATGACTCGGATCCTCTTCCGATGTTTTTTGGATCGGATTGCGCGCCCTACTGGCAAGAAGATTTTCCGCCAGAGGAGAGGTTGGTTCAACCTTTTAAACTGCAGACTGCAGAGACCAACACCCTCGACGCATCCATCTTACCTTGTTCATTATATTTCCTGTCAGAGTCTCTTTCGTCTATTTATACAGGTGCCGGATGGGCTTTTCCCTCCGAGACTTATCATTCGACTCCACCTGCTTTGACTCATGACTACGGCTTCGAGATCTATCGGAAAGATATGTTCCCGGACTTTTCTTTTTCACAGTATATCGATGATTGGAGACGAGGAGAAAATTCCGTTCGCGATGACTTTATAGACTCCATCCGCAACCCCAACATCCATGTAGATCCCCTTTCTTGGCACAACGTCCACCGCTTCAATAACCCTCCAGCTCCTCCACTTCACAAATTTCATCGTGCCGTCGATACTAGACTTCGACGAGAGTGGAAGAAGGACAAAAGTAACTCGCACATTGTCCGTGCACAACGAGCACTCAAGTCTAAATGGGCATCTGACCCAAAAGTTCGAGAACGATGTCTTGAACTCATGAAGGGACAGAAGCAACAACAAGTTAGACGTATGTCGGGATCTATATCGTTGCAGATGACGAGGTTGTTGTATAGGGAAAAGAAAGCATAGATGTTTTGGACTTGTTTCTTGGAATGATGATAGTGTTTGACCAATAAAGGCCTGTTTATTTTGCGTTTAAACAATAAAACTAAAAAATGTTCCAACAGAATGTCTTTCCCAGAAGTATCTGATATCAAGCTCGAATCATCTCTCCTCGCCAAGATTCCCGAACTTACCGGACAAGCATCATACTACGCTTGGGCCAGGAGGATAGAAGCCCTTTTCAGATCTTTGGACCTTTCTGGTTTTCTTACAGAGGACTCTGAAATTGCTTCCACTTTGAGCATCGACACCTTTGATGTTACCAAATGGAAGAAGACAGACCTCAAGGCTTTGTCTTACCTTGTCTTCACATCGGTACAAAACTTAGCCGATGAAGCTGCTACAGTGCACCGCGCTGAGAAGGTCGTGACACAAGCAAAAACAGACACCGAGGCGGAAAAGACTAAAACCGTCTACTACTCTGTTTGCTTCGACTACTGGGACAATATGAGGAGACACTTTGCCAATAGAGGAATCGCAGGCCAGTTTTTAGCCTTTACCAAAATTCTTCGCACCAAAATTCGCGAAAGAACGGCCAGCGATGACATCGCAAAGATAAAAATCTGTTTCCAGGAGATGGCGAACTCAGGATCCGGATTTTCCGAGAACCACAAGGCTATGTTACTCATGGCCCAACTTCCTGACTCCTTCGACAATCTCCGATCTACCCTCATACAAACCATAGAGACAGCCGACTTCGACGTCGAGCTAGTCACAGCCTCGATTCTGAGAGAATGCGACATCCGTGCCGGACATTCCCGACCCCTTGCTGCTCGTATCTCTGAGGCACAAGCCTCATCTTCCTCTCATACCAACGTCATTCGGAATGGACCACCTAAAAAGCCGTGGAAGAAACAATCCTCTTCTCCACGAAACCCATCTGAAGGATCTTCTACTCCGCAGAAACAGAAGAATCCAACCAAGACAAATAAAAAGCAGTGGTACGACAAGAGGAAAGAAGATAAGAAGCAGACAAAAGGAAAGGGAAAGGCCACCGAAGTCATAGCTAACGCTATGATCACCGAACCCACCTATGCATCCATCGAAGAAACAGCTTTCTATGGACACATCGAATCAGATTTCGATACCACTCTTCTTTCGAGAATGAGTGAGACCCCCCATAGTGCTTTCATCGAAACTATACCCGATGAAACACACTTCGATTCAGACGTTGCAGAACATGGTTGGGATGGCCCGTCCGACCCTATGGACATTTCTCCAGATACACAGCCCTTTCTCAAGCGCAGGAATTCCTTCTCTATCTGAGGATTCCCCTGCAGACGCTCCCACAGGTAGACAAACCACCAGAAAGAGAAGACAGCCGAAGAAGACTACGTTCACCGTTGGAGGATTAGTTATGGGTAAAGCTCTACCTGGTACACCTGTATCTGAGCTTCCGCTTTCTTTGAAGGCGAGATCCGCTTGGGATTTTTACCAACCCATAAACCTAGCTAAACAACATATGAAGCATCATGTTACCTGTATGCAACCGCGTACACCTCCACCACGGAGAGACAATGTTTTGTTCCCAACCAGTGAATCCAATTTCTCTTCTTTGCTGTATACTGTTGGATTCCATCAGGCAAACAACCAAACACGAGATTGCTGGATGATCGATAGTGGTTGCACTGACCACATATCACCTTATCTGGATGATTTCACTCATCTAGATACAGAGACTAGATCAGCGACTGTCGCAAATGGATCCTCTACAAGCCTTTACGGACCAGGCACAGTCATTTTACATCCAAACGATCTACCATCATTCCTTCTCCATGATGTTTGGTACGCCCCTCACGCCGCCCACAGACTTCTGTCTGTACCAACATTGACATCTACTGGCTATAAATGTCTTGTTGATGGCGAGAAAACCATAATTTTGAACAGCGACGATTCTGTGGTAATACAGGCCACTGCTTTATTTCCAGAGAACAATCTCCACTGGTTTCAGTCATCTCCGATTACTCCAGGGGAAATTGCGTCGTTTATAGGAAAAGATTTCTTCTCAATTTGGCATCTTCGCATGGGTCATTGTTCGAAAAACGCCCTTCGACACTTAACTGCCCATTCTACTGGTGCTCCTACCATTATCCTCCCTCAATCCAATACTCCCTGCAAAGGTTGTGCAGAAGGAAAGATGACGGATCGGTCATTCAGATCATCTTCAAAGCGTTCTGCTCGTCCTCTCGCACTTCTTCACACAGACCTAATGGGACCGCTTCCTACTGAATCCCGATTCCGGAAATGCTATGTTTTAACATGCATCGATGATTATTCTGGCTTCGCCACATTGGCTTTCCTCCGGGAGAAATCCCAGACGCTTCAACATCTCAAGGCGATTTTTAGCTTCCTCGAGATGCAACTCGATCTTCGCATTCAGTCTGTATGTTCAGACCGAGGAGGAGAATACATGTCGAACGACATCCAATCGTTCTTCACGTCCAGAGGCATTAAACATCAGACCTCTGTCCCTCACACTCCTGAACAAAACGGACGTGCCGAAAGATTTAATCGCACTTTGATGGAGAAAGCACAAGCCATGCGACTCCATACCTGTCTACCTAGAATCTTCTGGCAAGACGCTCTAGAGACTGCACTGCATGTGTATAACAGACAACCTATGAGAAGACTCTCATGGAGAACACCACATGAAGCCATGTATAACTCGAAACCCGACGTTTCCTATTTCCGGATCTTTGGTTCGAAAGCTTATGTCTTCGTTCCACCTGAACAAAGACAAGACAAACTCTCTGCGAAAGCAGAAGAAATGATCTTTATTGGATATGAACCCAATACAAAGGGATGGAGATTCTGGTCAGTACCAAGACACAGAGCCATAGTCGCAACACAAGCGACTTTTGATGAAGAAAACTTCCCATATTGTTCAAAAGGAGACAAAAACAAACCTTTCCCGATTCACGAAAATACTCCAGCAAGCATCCCTGATACAGAAGAACAGACTACTGAGGCCTTGCAACCCCCAGCTAGACGCGACACTGTTCTTGTTATCCCATCAGGAAGAGAAAGTCATCCGAGGACGAGATCACCTTCTCCTTCGATAAAGGAAGAATCACCCTGGGATCTCGGACTTCCATCGATCTTCGATCCTGTCCAACCTGATAGACCAGAAGACGATTGTAACGATCCTCCTTCTAGACGTCCTACCTCCCCACTCTTTTTCCCTAGCAGTTCTCCAGAAGTTCCCGCACATGAAGAAGAACCCGTTCATCATGAATCACCATTATCCCCGTTGTCACCATCACCTCTTCATCAACCGATCAAGAGAGAAGCGACACCTATTAGTCATCGCTTTCAAGACGAACAACAACAATGGAGAGATTACGATGATATGCCTCAGCATAAGCGAAAGAAAACCACTTTCAGAGACATATGGGATCTACCTTCAGCAGGACCTTCGAATTGGTTTCCTCCTAGACAGAGACAAGAACCTCTCGTTGAATTTCGTCAAGCCCCTCATCAGGACAGACGAACCAACATTCAAAGAGAAACCTTCCGACGCCAAACTACTCAAGTTCATCAACCTCGAATCCTCCCTGACAATGCCTATGGCACTCGACCAATAATCGAGATTGAGAGAGACATCCAAGCCGGAAGAGAACCAATTCAGGAAACTACTACTGTCGAACAAGACGAGAACATGGAAAAACCGTTTACCAACGAGTGGATCCGTCACATGCTTTCACAAGCAGTGATGACTATACCGAAACAGTATAGAGACGTCAAGAAACTTCCAAAGGACGATCAATTGCAATGGCAAACCGCCATGGAAGATGAAT
>JBBPMU010000748.1:0-14442 GCA_038090475.1 Wakefieldia striispora | reverse complement strand
TACAAGAGAGAGAGAGAGTTATACGGTTACAGGAACATGGAGGAGATTGTCAAGGATGCGTATGGCTGGCTAGCGCGAACGTATCAAGACGGGGATCAAATCTATCTATTTGGTACATTGGGTTCTCCTCACATCGCACTAGCTAATGGTGATGGCGTTAGGCTTCTCTCGTGGTGCATACCAAGTACGGGTCCTCGCGGGAATGATACACGAGGTAGGGGTGGTGGAGACGTTTTTGGATCATTCAGTCGAATTGAATTCACATATCAGGTTGGCTTGATAAGGACCCCCACGGATAAGCAGATCGGAACGTGAGTTACTATTTTGTCCGTACATGGGCTTGACGGATGCGCCTTGGGCAGGGCTTATGATCACTTTGAACTGATTCGTTCGGGAAAGCCGAAGACAAGGCAGATTGCCAGGGAATTCAAGAACACGTTTTCCTGGAAGGATCTGAGAGTGCACTTTGTCGGCGTTTGGTAATCCTGATATTTACATTTACCACTTCGTTGCGCCTAACGCTGGTCTCCGTCAGGGATACTGTCTCGTCTGTGGGGCTTGTAAGGGGTGACGTTTTCCTTTCCACTTCCACGTCCGCGGCACACGCGTGCCATTTTCGGCACGCACTTGCTCTCGACGAACGTCGGGTCAAGTTCATGCCAGAGTATTTCCACGAAATGAATTCGCAGACGGATGGCGGGAAATCCAAGTACGTTGTTTCCTCTGAGAGTGAACACGTCGCAAGTCCCGCCAGCGAACGGCGCCAACTCACCATCAATGACAATCAGACCGACTCCTCTGCGGGAAGGAAGAACGGAACTACTGAGATAAAGGAAGTCTGGTTTGCTGGTTGTCATGCAGACGTGTGAGTACGTTCATTCAGACTCATTTCTGGGTCGCCAATATACTCTGCCAGAGGTGGCACAAATAGACCCGGGAGGTCTCATCAGGCTGGGAATGTCTCGCTTTTATGGATGCGGCGAGAAGCAACCGCAAGTGGCCTCAAACTACAGCCAACGGATGTAGTCTGGGTTCCAGATGATCTTGATTTCGGCACCAGGAATTCAATGAAGGGCGGATGGCGAGTCGTCGAGTATATGCCCATCAAACATCAGGTATCCTTCAGCGGTTCTGGTGAAGATGCTCGACGGTAAGACTCGCGACGTGCTACTTATTCGTGTCATTGATCTCGCGCTCGCTAGCCTACATCGGTTGCATCCCCGCCGTATCATACCTGGTCAGAAGGTTCATGCTTCCATTCTGTATGCAAACTCGTATAAGCCACAAGCAACGCTAGGAGAGGGCTTCGACATACCCATCATACGCGCTGAAGATACCGAATTGAACGATCAAATTTGGGAGACAGGCTTGTTCGACGACACCGCTGCACAGGAGTTGCTGAGATACTTGGGTGGTCAGCAAGGAGTCGCCCCAATCTACCTCGACAGGTTGTTGTTCATGTTAAGATTCAGTAGGTTCCTTTTTTTGTTGCGGTCTCTGGACGTTCACCTGCGCTTTCAGGGGAAGGAAAACAATGTGTCAGGGACATACCTAATTGGCAAGAGCAGTTTACGAAGCTCATACACAACCGTGAATGCCCACCGCTTGTGAGGCTTGTTACTATCGTTGCGTATTACGAAGCATGTGAGTGTCCTACCTCTAGATGTGCGCGAATCGTAACATGTTTTTCTGTGACAGCTTGCCATCCAGATGCGCACCGAAAGAGTCTTGCGTCGACTCACATCGAACTGTCGCAAGATGTATTTGATGACGCAAAGAAGTCACTGCGCACCATTCTGGCTGCGCACAAGCACCGAGACGGTCCCAGAGTAGTCGCTTTGTTGAGACCCCTGACGAGACACCAGGTTTTACGAGAGCGCATCCTCACCGAGGATGTCCTAGAAACTCTCGTAAAGTTACTGGATGCGATCGTTAGCCAGCCAGATGGGAACTTCGGACAGGCAATGGATGGCCTGATTTGCCTGTTGCAATGTGGTACGTTTTGCAATTCTCGTAGATCTCACTCTCACATATGCTTCGTTGCGTAGAGGACACGAGGAAGATTATCATCGACAAGCTCGGTGCCAATTACCCAAATTCAGAAGTGTCAAGACTTTCCCGGATATTGGAGATGAGCAGTAAGGACGCCTCCCGAGTCGGACATGTATCCTACGTGCTAATATATCGCTTCCCGCAGACTCACACCTTCTGATTGCCGCATTGCGCATGGTGTCGACCCTGGCACGGATTCCGGCTCAGGAGGTTCCGGAAGGCAAGTGTTTTGGACCTTGATTCATGAGCTGTAGTAGGAGTGATGCATGACAACAGCGAGACGCACGTGTTCCGCAGTAAAGCCCAGGCTCAGGCAGTTGGCAAAAAAGGACGAAGGCCTTGTCGGTCTCCTTGCCGTCGAAATACTGCTCGCCCTATACGATTCCAATGATCAACGTAAGCCGCCCTTTCCTAGACTTGTCGCTCTCTGACGTCTCCGCATTAGAGCAATTAAATCTTCGGAATGCAAACATTCGAGCTAATCTTGCAAGTGCCTTAGTCCGCTTGCAGCCCGAACGACACAATTCAGGCGATGAGCATGGACATGGTGTAGATCCTGGGCAACAGATATTGCGTCGACTCTTCGGTCTTGGTGAGCGACCAACACGATCTCTGACAGGATTTTGACCGTCAGATCTCCTGTGTCAGACGCCGAGAACCTGAGTGATCAACACAGAAAACTCATCGGCGAACTGAAAAAGGCCGTTCAAAGCGGGAACGCTCGGGAACGCACGGCGTCAACGATGACCATTTTGAAACTCTGCGAGAGTAAGTCTAGCTTCATTGGCACAGTGATGCGGGCTCAGCGTTTATCAGCCACGATCATCCGCAACTATCTGCGCGACATTCGCCTCTTAGATGTGTTAATTAATCAGTTGCAACGCAAAGACAGCGCACTGCTTGCTGCCTACGCGTTGGCTACCTGTTTGAAATATGGTGAGTGAAATCTTATGGAGTGGGTGTCGTGGAACTGAAGTTCGCGTCAGACGACATGGTACAATCCATCAAAGAGAACGAGCTCCTTCCGAAACACATTGTGGGTATGTTACGACTGGACTATTTCGACGATGCCGTGGGTCCAGTAGAAGGGTTCCAGATTTTCGGAGACTTTATGCAACATGGTAATGAAATAACTTGTTTTCGGCGCGGGGCCACATACTGATACATATGAATTAGCCGACTTACGGGAGAAGATCAAGGGTTACAACATCACAGAGGTTCTAAATATGAAGCTGGGAAAGGGGGCGCCGAAGGAGATTCGGACGAGTCTGATTTGCTTGGACATCTTCCGGTCTTTTGGTGTGTATTGGAATACCGATGTTGATTCTAGCGTGTAACTCAGACAACCTCCAGACGAAGACGGCCCCTGGACCCGCGAGCTCGTCGAAAAGAGTTTGGAACACCTACGGAAACCGGTATGGAGGGCGCAAAAAGCAGGGGTGACAATTCTGTCTGCCTTGGCTCAGACGGGTATGTATCGTTCCTATCCCGAGTATTCCTATTAACGCGCTGCGGCTTCAGATCACGGTGTAGCAGCAATTGGTCCTCGAGTTGTTGAGATTGTCGAGATGCTTCTCCCGGAGGGTTACTTGCCGATCCAGCCGGCCTCCTTGGTAGTATCTCCAGCGAGTCCAACTTCCCCTAGCGAAGGTCAAACAGAGCCAGCTGCGACAACGACTGAGTCTGTCGCCTTACCCATCCCACCAGATGCGCCAGCCAAGCCACCTTCCTGGATGATGGGTCCCGCATGCGCGCTGCGCATCCTGGTTCAGAATGGCAAGTATTTCCTGATGTCTTCAAGGCGTTGCGACTAACGACGCCTTCTTCTAGCGGAGTTGCGACACATTACGCGCGAGACAATTCAATATGGCAGTCTGAAGCATCTGTATCTATCTGGCACATTGGTTGAAGAGACGGACACGTCGGCGTGGCGGATCAGGACTCCAAATCGAAGTGGGCAAGTCCTTCGTATAGGGAATAGACACTGAAATATCCTCCTCTTGACCTTTCAGGCGACGTCGTTGACATGCTCGATAAGATGATCAAAGCCGCGGATGAAGAACTGTCAGAGGATGGCCTCATGCCGGTCGGGGATGCCATGCTGCCTCACATTCGGCACTGGAACCGTTTGGTCACACTGGTCCGCGATAGGACGGTAGCGGTGGTGAGCATCCTCCCAGCCTTGCTCGGCGTGTCTACTCTCGCCGTCTTCGCTGTGGTTGTGTTCGCGCCAGTTTATGTTTCTGTCCGAGCGTATGAGTGCGTATGATCCAAACGTTTTACTGACGGGGTGAACTGACGTAGATAATGTCTAGCTTCTTCAAGCGTATTTTGGTACGCAATGAAGACATGCGTATCCTGAACAGCCTGCGCGGGGGTAGGGGACATGGCGGAAATGGAACTGAGGATGCACAAGGCGAACGCGAAGGCGAGACACCTCCCCCAGGCAGCCATGCGGCCGCGGTCGTGCCGATTGGGCCTCATGGTGAGGGTCCCTCGGGCGGCGGACATGAGAGCGAGAGCTCTCGAGACGTCGAAACCGAGGGTGTGGAGTCGTGAGCGACCGAGGTTCTCGTTCAGGTGCGGTGGTGGCCAAGCGAGGATACGCTACCCTGTCCATGTCGGATCGGTTGATATAGGGCAAATGGGCAAGCGATGGTCGGTCCAGGAGTAGTCAAATAGACTGTCCACGTCTTCATGTTATGGAAGCTTACTGATTGAACTTGGCTGGGGGATCCGGGATCCTGAAGTCAATGAACAAGGCGTTGCACGCGACAAGTGAGGCGGTGAGAGCGAGAGATGTTTTGTGAGAGATTTCCAGGATGTTCGGATCCATCCAACCAGAATTCGTTCAAGTATTCACAGCACCCTGTCGACACGCCATCAAACCCAAGACTCCGATCACCTGATCACATACCTCACTTAGGCACAAGGCCAGCCTATGTACTTCAGTATCGGGGGCGAGCATCGAGGTGAACACCTGACCCTAGGACGACCCATACAAACTTGTGATCCTCGCCGAGGACATTCGACGGACACACGCAAACAACGCCGACTTTTCCTTTAGGAACAGAGAACCGCCCGTCGTTCTCAGTTACGAAGAGGGTGTATTCAAGCCGACTACTACTCAGCTACGGTTCGAGTTGTACATATGTGGCTTCTCTCTTGACTAACTCCATGTCTTCAGGTCTCGACCCTCGAGATAGACAACATGGAGTCTCACTGCCACAAGGGGTGCCAAGCGTCTCGCACGATTGCGCGGCGAACGAAAGAGGACAATGAGATTCCGCAAACCAAGTTCGTGGCCCCTCGACTCCCGCATACCGGCGACGCTACCCCAAGCACTGAGACTCCGTCGTCTTCCCCCTTTTCCCACAGGCCTCGCAGGTCCCTTGTCGGCGCTTGCAAGCAATCACACCTCTAGGCCAGTTGGCATGCAAAGTCCGGAACGTCGCAGATCTCAATCGAGGGAGTTTAACCAGCGAGAATATCTCTTTATGCTCTTCGGTTGCGTCCAACGGCTGCCTGACCTCGGGCATTCCCAGGATCAGGGATTGTGCTTCCTGTGCCGTGGTGAGGCTTTGTGTGATTTCTTAGTGTTAGTGAGAACCTGTACAACGTTCGTTGGTCTACGATGACGTAGCGGATAATATACAGATATGTCATTGCACAAACCTCCAAGCCTTAATGTGTACACTTCTATGAGTTCAACCAACCCTTACAGTTAGTTGCTCTCCTCATCACTGGAATGAGCTTCTTCAAGTGAGCCCTACAAAAGATGAATAAGAACTCTCCACAGGGTATTTATAACTCACTAGTCTGTCAAGTATACTACACTCGAAAGTAACTGCCCCAACAAGACCTGCTCCCTTGAGGCCCTTCATTTTACCAATCAGGTTCTTCGTGACGCTATCTGTTTGTCGCTCCATATGTCCAATCACTATAAGGCCCTTCAGCTGACCACCTCTGTCTCCCAAGCTGCTCTGAAACTTCGCAAAAGCAGACCGGTCAAAATCGTGTTTCACTGCAGTCGTCACCTGGATGGCATAGGTAAAGTCTTTGGTGAGAACGGCGCAATCAATGGTGGGGAAGTTGCTTTTTTGAGGACGCCAATAGCAAGGTAAGGGGGCGAACTTGAGGTCCTGTTTGGCTGGCAACGCCTTCAGCGGGCCAAAGTAGAGGCGTTTGGAAGGACCCGGCTCTTCATCACCACTAGCAGCGTACCAGCGAACAGGCAGTTCCTTGTTATTGATGAAATAGGAATGCACGATCCTTTCGAAGACTCCACCAGCAGCTGTGCGACCTTCCGGGGAACCAAGCAGAGCGTTGTACAACTCGAATTTTTTACTCTCCTCCTGGCGGCGTAGTGCATCAATCACTTGGTCTTGAAGCCAGGGAGTTGGGATGAACACGTTGATGTGCCGGCGATTGAGACCATGCTCATCGCGACGCGGACGGATAAAAAAAATTGCAGATGATCCTTTGGTTGTGCTTGGTCCATCAGAAGCATTCAAGGCGGCCAAAACACTCCCAATCTCCTTGACATCATCATTAAGCTGAATGCGGACTTTGTTCTCATAATCCTCGATACTCCCGGGATCATCGTGCATTCGAAGCAAGATGCGCGGAACGGGGCCCCATTTCCTTGCGAGGCGCTTCATGCATTTGATGTCCTTACTCCGAACGAGGCTAAAGCGTGTCTTACTTGAATACCGCGCAATGACACACAATTAAATGTACCTGAGGTTTGTTATATCCTCCTTCGACGGAAGGTCCATGTAATAACAATTCATGTCAACTTGCTTAATCCACTGCTTATAGCGGGCCTCCTGAGGAGAAGTGACCTGAAATGTCCGAACGCCTGGTGTGTTCCTAAAGAGGACTGGGGGCTTAAAGACATCCGCATTGGAGTCTGAAAACGCCCATATGCCCGGGTATTTCCTCAAAGGTTCCCTATCGTCTGAGTAAATAGAAACACCGTTTGCGGTGAATAGCCAGTATTGTTCAGATGACTTGCTCCACCGTTCAACAGCGACAGGCCTCTTCTTGCCTAGCAGTCTGACAACTGCATATGCGATGAAACATGTCTTTCCTATGACAAATGGGCATGAATGCACCACTTCGAAAGATATGAGCCTCACCTATTCCTGGATGTCCGATTATACAGGCGCCTTTTTCATATACAGCCTTGTCTCTCTCAGATTCAAACCTGGAGAACGCCTCAAGATACTCCCCAAGAACGCAGAGCTTGCCATCCCGTGGTACAGGGGGGCAAATTATGTTCACTGCCAGGAAGTGCTCCCCGAAGACCAGATAATCGAAAGGACGGCCGTCCAAGCCTTGTTGCGATGCTTTGAAGGCATTCTCTTTGCCCCAAGTTTTGCCCCAGAACTTCTGCAGACGCTCGAGGTCAGAAGAGTAACCGACCTGTTCAGATTCCCCGGCTGGCAGTGGCTGGGAGAGAAGTTGCCAGATTTCCGGGACGATTTCGTGAGGATGACTGACCTGAACCGCAGATGGATGATCAGAATCCCCAGCTGGTGGGAGCTACGAGAGGATTGTCAGATTTCGGGGACGATTCCGTGAGGGAAACTGACCTGAGCGGAAGTTGTTTGGTCAGATTCCCTGGCTGGTGGTAGCTGGGAGAGAAGTTGTCAGATTTCCGGTGCCAGTGGGACAGTTTCGTGAGGATTGACTGACCTGAACTGCAGATGGATGGTCAGATTTCCCAGCAGGTGGTAGCTACGAGAGGGTTGTCAGATCTCGGGAACGAATCCACGAGGGAAGCTAACTTGAGCTGAAGTTGTTTGATCAGATTTTGACTTTTTAGCTGGCGGTGGCTGGAAGAGGGGCTGTCAGATTTTCGCCGAAGAACGATTTCGTGGCTGACTGACCTGATTTGCGGCGGTACGGTCAGACTCCTCGGCTGGTGGTTGCTGGGAGAGGGGTTGTCAGGTTTCGCTTTCCTGAGAGCCTGCGACTCAGACTGACTCGTGTCTTTCGACGCTTACTGTGTTTTGGCATGACTTGTGGTGGTGGAAAAGATGGGGGTGGCGACGAAAGCGTTAGGAGTAACAAGATTGTGACGCGGCAAGGCAAGCGTCGCCGCACCGCCACGGTACTGCTCAAACTACCAATTGAGCCTGCCACCGTCCGGCCATATGCACAGTTGGCACACCCTTTGTATATGATATCATCTGGATTTCGGGTCTCGCCTTCAAGTTTCAAGCGTCATGTTTCAGTACAGCCACCCATGGCTGACGGACTTGTCTGAATCACCGTTGCTATCATACCTTGAATTATACTGTATACTGCGCGTTACTTTACAAGAGGATCAAACCTTGCTCAATCTACATGTGAATCATGGCCAGATTGACAACAACACGTCATCTATCCTCATTTTGCCTCGGTGCCGTCAACAGATGCTTTCTCGGACCGTGTTACGTTGGGCAGCGTCATCGACACCACCAGCATGTTCTCTCTTGACCCTCTCCATAGTGGCGGCGGCCTTGCCCACAGTCAACCATCGTAACTGAAATGTGTGTGAACCAATAAGTTCATTGTCCCTGTGGAAGAAATCATCGCCGACTCGAACGTCAGTCCTGCCATCTCAGGAGACCCCCCCGGACAATGTATGCGTTGAGAAAGTGGAAAACTCCAGAGCTGTATGTCTTGTACGGGTGATGACATGCCCCACCATTATTTGAATCCTATCGAATGCGGAGCTCATGAGTACCGACCCTACGATGAGGACGGTTATTTCCGCCTGAGACACTCGGAACTGCTGGCAGTGGCAATGGTGCCAAGTGCCACACCGATACCATGAAGGGTATCAATCATGACGTTGCTCGGATGTCCTATCTGTACAAGCCATCGCTCAGAGACTACGATCGCACCAGACGTGATTCTTTGATCGTAACCGGACGGTGGTTGGTCCAGAAATAGTCGGATAGACTGTCGGAAATTTGTTTGGGCCATTGCAATAAGCGGCGATGGCAACCACGTGACAATGGCGATTGCCTTCCCGTTGCAATTGTGATTGCATCGGAGTGGCAGACTTTCAACCTCACTGCAACTGATCACAGTGTATGCCCATTCCCCATTGTCATCTGTATATTTCTCAAACATACCTTATAATATGTTGTATTTATGTCAAATGCTGAAGGCGGTCAACAAGAAGGACAAATGCCCCAACTGTAATGAGGTATTCAGCTGCTGGGGGCTTACAACACATGCATGCACATGTGCAAAGGTGTTGCAGGAGCAACAGAACAGCAAGCAGCTGGCAAAGGAAATATGCAAGGCTCAGAAACTTGGTGAGTGTGATAGTCTTGTGCTTGCTAATGTTGATATTTGTGCAGTGCAGTGTGGACTGATCAATAGTGATCTGGCTGATTGATGCAAAGCAGAATGCAGACAACCAAAAGAAGAGGAAAGAAAGATTAGAGCACCTGGCTCCAAGGGCAGACCATTGTTGAAGGAAGCAAGAAGTTGATTGTAGGGCTCGTGGGGCACCAGGACTTTTCTTTTTAAATTCTTGTATCTTTTCCGGAGCATTCTGCAGGTTTTCAGCAGGCTCCCATGTCCTATCAGTTTCATCCCATCTGAGCCAGTGGACGAGGTATTCGAGTTTTCTCTTGTTCAATCGAGAGGCAACAATATAGTCAACCTCATGTTCTTCGTATCCTTCATCATTTACTTCGATAGTGTCAGGTTTGGTCTTCTTTTGACCCAGGAGGACTTCTTTGTAAGGTTTTACTCTTGAGATGTTGACTGTCAGATGAATGGCGATGTTTTTCGGGAGACATAGTGTTACCGCATTCGGTAGGATCTGTAAAATTTTGTATGGGCCTATCCATTTCTGCATCAGTTTTCATGTAGTGTAAGGTTTGAGATGCTCCGTGGATAACCAAACTTTTTGCCTGATTTCGTATGTCGGGGTGTCAGATCTCTTCTTGTCTCCTTGCTTCTTCATCCTTTGGCATGTTTGTTCAAGAGCATTCCTGATTTGATTGTGCAAAGACTTGCAGTCCTTTGCGAATTCACCACTTCTTGATAGGTCTCCTTCGAAGCCTAGTCTAGGGGTGTATTTTCTTGTGACAGCAAATGGGGAAGTTCCTGTCACGGATCCAAGCGAGTTATTGTCATCAGGGAAAATTTAAGGGAATGATAATCAATGATAATGGTAGATAATGGATTATATGGAATTATAATCCATTATGTATATACCCCCCTTTGAGGATTATATAGGATTATAATCTCTTCAAAATTTCCCTGATGGTGTTGGAATTGGGTGAGTTTGATCCATTCTGCCCATTCTTCTTGTTTCTTTGCGACGTAAATGCGAAGATATTGCTCTAGCTCTCTATTGATCCTTTCTGTTTGTCCATCCATTTGGGGATGGAATGCCATAGATAGCTTCTGTTGGATTCTGAGCAGTTTGCACAAATGCTTGGTGAATTCCGAGGTGAACTGTGGTCCTCGGTCCGATACGATGGTAGAGGGGATGCCGTGTTGGCACCATACTTCATTCCTGAAGAGTTTTGCCAAGTCTAAAGAAGAAATCTTCTTCAAGCAAGGTGTAAACACCACCTCCTTGGAAAACCTGTCTACAACCACACAAATAGAGTCCCATCTGTTAGAAATGGGTAAACCAGTGATAAAGTCAATGGAAATATCTTCCCAAGGGTGTGAAGCAACTTCAAGGGGAATCATTTTGCCTGCTGGTGCCTTTTGCTTACCCTTTGTGAGGGCGCACACATTGCAGCTATCTATGTATTCCTGGACATCGCGAGTGATGCCAGGCCAATGGTAGAATCTAGAAATCAAATGGCATGTTCATACCCTTCTGCCGTGTCCTGTGAGCGGGGAATCGTGAAACTGTTCGAATAGGGTCATCTGTAGAGAGCGGGGAACAAAAACTTTAAATGAAAGGTTTTTATATACCTCTTCGCTAGCATTGTAGTGGAAATCTTCGGGTACATCTGCATGTTGCAGGGATCTTGATTCTTTTCATACTTGGTCGAAAAAGCTGGAGGTAATCTTGATATTCCTTGCTTTGTAGCTCTTCTCCTCTGGCTGGGAGGTATCTCCTAAAGGGTTCATCGACTTTAGGTTGGAATCTTCGTTAGTCATCACCTTATAGGTGGCATCTCTCAGAATAAATTTCTTTTTAGAAATGTTCGGAATTACCACCACATTCTCATTGTGGTTTTCGACAGCATCACCATGATCTGGTCTTCTTGAGAGTGCATCTGCTCTCCCATTCTGCATCCCAGGCTTGTAGCACATTTCGTAATTGAATTCTTGCAGAAGGGTGTGCCACCTTGCCTGTCTTGGGGACAACATCTGGGGTTTTTTCCAGTATTCCAGATTCTTGTGATCTGTCCAGATTTCGAACGATTCTCTTCCAATTAAATAGTGGTGCCAGTCTTGCAGCGCACGAATAACTGCTAAAAGTTCTTTATCATAGATTGGGTAATTTCGTTCAGCAGCATCAAATGAATGAGAAATAAAGGCACAAGGCCTCCATATACCATTGTCCCCTTTTGTTGAGAGAACAGCACCTGTTGCTATATCGGATGCATCCGTTTCTACTCAGATCGCCTTCCTCTGGTCTGGATATGCCAAGAGGGTATCTTCCGTAAATGCTTTCTTCAGTTCATCGAATGCCTTTTGTTGTTCACTTCCCCATTTGAAGGGGGTATCTTTCTTCGTCAGATTGTTAAGGGGTCTTGCCTTGTTGGTGAATCCTGGTATGAATTTCCTATAATAATTGCAAAGGCCCAGAAAGCCTTGCACCTGCTTCAATCGAGTGGGCATTGGCCAGTCCATAATACTGGCGGTTTTCTTCAACTGCATTTCCACTCCTTCTCGAGATATGACAATCCCGAGGAAATCTACCTTCTTTTCTGAGAAGCGACATTTTTCTGGCTTGATAAAAAGATCGTTTTCCTTGAGTCGTCAAAGGACTTCTTTAATGATGGCTTCGTGTTCTTCTTTCGTCTTTCCCTTGGTGTAGACCATGCAATCATCAATGAAGATGATCATGGAAGCATACATGTCGTTGAAGATATCATTCATCATATTTTGGAATGTCGGCGGGAAGTTGGTCATGCCGAAGTACATCACCATTGGTTCATAGGCTCCCATAGGTGTGACAAATGCTCCTTTCCATTCGTCTCCTTCTTTGATTCTGATGTTATTGAAACCCCATCTGAGGTCCATCATCGTAAAAAGGTCTGTGCCTTGTAACCTATCAATCAGGTTCGGGATTAACGGTAACGGGTATGCGTTCTTGATTGTTCCTTTGTTGAGATATCTATAGTCCATGACTAGTCACTTCTTTCCATCCTTTTTGGGGATGAAGAATACTGGGGTGGTCTGGGGGGATTTCGAAGGTTGAATATAGCCCTTCTTCAACTCCTTTTCTATAAAACTTGAAACTTTGTCCAGTTCTTGCTGGGAAAGCAGTATAATGTGGCCTTTTTTTGGCACAAAGTTTTCTTTTAACTCTATTGCATGATCCTAGGGTTTTCAACTGGGCATCCTTTCCAATTCTTGTTCGGAGAAAACATCGAGGTATTTGTGATAGCATATCGGTACCTTTTCTTTGAGGTACTTCTTTTCTTCGTTGATCATCATCCCTCTTTGAAAGTAGAGGTATCCATTATTCATCCCGTGGTGGAGTATTCTCCATTTCTCTGTAGTCGTCATCCAAGGTTTCGAGGATGGTATTCTCCAACTATCAGGCTGGCCATAGTCTGTAACCTGCTTCTCCGATAGGGAGGAAATCTTCTCATCAGGCCGGCCAGTGTCCATAACCTGGTATTCTTCTTTGTTCCAAATCGTCCTGCTGTATAAGTTGTAGTCGTCCTCTCTAGAGGGAATCTCCATAGCTTTCTTCAGCTGTGCTGGTATCTTGCCTTCATTGCAATATCTTGTGCAACGAGAAAACTCTATCCTTCTTGTCGTCCAATCAATTTCTGGGTTGTGGCATACAAGCCAATCAAATCCTAAATAAATCTCGTGAGTTCCTAAATTAGTTACAAACACTTCGATAGGTTCTTGGTGACCCTCGACTTCCACAATTATTCTTGCTTTGTGGGTAATCTTCCCAATACTTGAATTGCTACCGTCGGCGTTTGAGACACCAACCGGTCTTCCCAGAGGGGTACCTATAATACCGTTAGTTTCACAAAACCTTCTATCCACAAAAGTGTTTGTTGTGCCAGAGTCCACTAGTGACAAGCAAGTCACTGTCTTCCACCGAAGTGGGTATCCTGAATAAAAGGAAACATTAGTGGGCAAGGAAATGGAGCCTGAGTGTATAGTAGAATTAGAATAAATGATGTCTGATTGCAAAATAAAAAGGGAGGCATGAGAGACAGGGGAAAGGACGGGTAATGGTTGTAGACCAAGTGGTTTTGAGCGTGGAGGTTCATCAAAGAAAGAAAAGTCTGTAGTTGTGGGGAAAGGGAAAGAGGTTTCTTTTTTGTATGTTTTCGTACATAGGTGGGGTGGATACCTCTGACAAGGAAAAGGAATCATCAAAGTCGAAAGTGGGAAGGTCTAATAAAATTGAAAACTTATTGTGGGAAGGGTTGACCCCCCCTTTTACCTTTTTTATGGATTTTTCTTTCTTTTTCTTTTCTTTCTCTTCACTTCCAAGCCTTTTCCTATAGTAGGCCTCAGCTTCAGGCGATGTGTAGTCCCTTGCAACCTGTTGTCTAAAGCGGGTCTGGTCCAGTTCCACTAGAAAGGCTTGTCCTGCTTTCCAATAGGCTTCGATGTACATCTTGTAGGCCACATCGAATGGCATGTCGTGCGACAGTTTAGTCACACCAGTGAAGAAGGCGTCCCAGAGACTTCCTTCCTGAGACCGATGAGGGTTTGGGGGAGTGTGGTACAAACGCTTGAAGTCAGCAGTAGCCAACTTTCATACCTCTACTTCTTTTACTCCTGGGAGGTAACCAAAGGAGCTTTTTCTTGTAGTCAGTGGGTAGTTGACCGACATGTCCTTGTCCTTTTTCTGTCCTTACTGATCCTACTGAGAGGACCTCTGGGGACTCCTTGACTGAGTTGATTAGACCAGTTGCCCTAGTACTGGGCGGAGGATGTCTCGTCTACTTCGTGTTCGAGTAGGTAGTCTTAGCTAGGTGAAATGAGACGAAAATGTTGAAGGTTGAACCTCAAACCTCAAAGGCAAAGTCTTCCCTTCAATGGGGGATTGTGCGATTCTGGAATAAAAGGGAGCACCTGTTTATCTTCTGGCTAGGAGTGTAAATGAATAAGGATTTACCCAGTAGCCCCTCAGAATATCCTAAGGGGGTCCAGCCTAGAAGAAAGTCACCTGGGCGATGATATTCCAAATAGCTAAGACTGGGGTTA
>JBBPMU010000747.1:0-14449 GCA_038090475.1 Wakefieldia striispora | reverse complement strand
ATTTGGAATTTACTCCCCAGGGTATTTTCTTCTAGGCGAGACCCCCTTAGGATATTCTGAGGGGCTTACTGGGAAACACTTCCTACTATCAACAATCCCTTTTCACAAAACTATTTCTTCCTTTCGACGATACTGGCAAGAACTGAAGACTTTGCCTTTGAGGTTCAGGTTCAACCTTCGACTACTCTGTCTCATTTCAAGTATAGTGTTCATAACATGTACTAGCCTATCTGTTATGAAACCATATTTTATTCTCGAAAGACACTATCTTTTTACTGATACTTGTTATGATTTCATCATTCTTTATCGAACTTTTGTACTTAACGAACCATTTCGCTATGCTCAGCCCTTGAAGGCGAGCACCAACATGTAATTCATGTCACGTGACTCATTCACACGATCACGTGACATCCCACTTTTGGTACGCTCCTATGTCAGTATAAATTTCCTTCAGTCACGTGATCTGACACACGTGACCACTCATGGCACTTGCCGATTGGCTGATTACTTATCTTCTGCTCTTCTTTTGCCATTGGCCAGGCAACTCCTTATCTTCCTTTCCCATTGACTCATAAACACTTACTCGAAGATACGCGATTCTCACATCATACGATTCTCTATTCCTTTTTTCATTGGACGATATGATTCACACTGCTTGGTCCGTGCATGCTCTCTCTCAGTATATAAACCCATGTACATAGTCAACTGGTTTCCCCAGTCTTATCTACTTGATTCTACTTCCAAGGGTAGGATTTAAGGATAACTCCTCGCCTCACTTGGACCCTCTTCACTTCCAACATTTCGTTCAACCCCTACCTCGAAATCCTCGTCGCCCGGTTCGTTTCCGGAGCCCCCTTGGAACCGGCCTCCTTAAGTTTCCTCTCTACTTCGTTTTGTTTGAGTGACGCTTCGCTTCAATACTATTCAAACTTTTACTTAGGACTCCACTTTCTTGTGGCGATCCTTGAAGAAAGCTGTCTACATGTATTTCAAAGATCATGTGACTTAACATCACCTGATGTTTTCCTTTTGGTATGCTCCTGCAACAGTATAATTCCCTTTGTCACATGATCTGTTGCACGTGACCACTTTGCAGCACTTGCCGACTGGGCTGTCAGTCGAGACTTCAGACTTATTCCTGGCAGCCATCTCTTTGGGAATAACCTGTTTCGGACATATTGACTTTCTTATCTTTCTTGTCATCAGTTTTACACAGTTACCCGATCGTGATCGTATTGGAAGGCACGTGCCATGGAGAGCAGTGCATTTACTCATTTCCTTTTACTCATGATACACTTTCATCGGACAGACATTACCATATGCGGATTACCAGGTCTTCTGACTTGTTTCACTCAGGAAGTCCTATTTCTCTCTTTTCCTTTTATACTTAGCAGAACTCCATTCCTCCTTGTGGAACATGGAACTCCGATTCCTTTCTTGGACATGGGACTCCACATTTCCTTTTACATGTACGTTTCCTTTTACATGTCATCCATTGATTTCCATTTATGATACACGCAATGCGACATGTCTTGTTGATTCCCTTATTTGCATTGTCCCTTTATGGTAACCCCTCTAGTATATAAAGGGTCGACTTGTAGTAGATAGCTCCTCAGCTAATTCTACACATTTCTGCCTGCAAAGTCTTTGCTCCTGAAGAAGGTCACTCAACTCACCTCCTGTGCTAAGCCCTTCCAGTTCTCTGTTCTCTTGTGCTTACAGGGCTTCTCTCTCATGAGCAATAGCCAATACTCTGCTCCTAGTCATTGCTGACACTATGAGTACAAAAGGATCTCAAGTGAAGTCTTTGTTCCACACCCATGTAACAGGTAGGGTAGAGGAGTCCAACTCATCAGGTCAGATAGGGTAGGTAGGGATGTGGGTGGGTAATAGAGGTCAGGCAACAGGGTAGAGACAAGTGTGTCATCCCAGAGGGTGGCCCTGAGGGAGCTCATTGGGAAGGATATAGTCCTGTCACTTGAGAGGAGATAGACCAATGAGGATGGTTTGGAGGAGAGGCTGGAAGGAGTTGGCAGGGAGGGTTGGGAAGAAAAGTCCAAATCCAGCAAGGTGGAGCCCATCGAGTATTGCTGCTCTGGTACCCTGTATGGCATTGGTGTTGGCTGCAGCCCAAGATTCTCTGAGTTGGATGGGGGATCAGTGTTAGATCTCAGAGATGAGGAGAGAGTTCCTGAAAGCCTGGATGAGGAATGGGATGACCATCAATTCAGAGGATAAGGGAAGATGTGAGATGGTGAGTGCAAGAGGGGGAGATGAGAGGACAGAGGCATAGAGGACATGTTGATGATAAGAGGGAAGATGAGAGATGAAGACTGGGATGGGGTCAAGGGTAGAAAGTAAAGTGTCAAGGGGTATTTCCAAGTATGCTTGTGGGGAGGGAGGAGGGGTCACTAGCATAGGGGAAACAGAATTTCTAGAAGAAAAAGAGGAAGAGGAAGAGGAAGAAGGAGGACAAGGGTGAATGGACTCAAGAATAGTTCCAACCATCTGCCTCAGCTGTCCAGCCAGAGTATGTGGTGCTGGTGGAGTAGTGGAGGACTGGTGTGGTGACATCATTGGGAGAAACAATCCCAAAAGAGATGCTGTGAGGGGTGAGGTGGATGACGATGAAGAGGGAATCACAAGAGTATTGGATTTTCTTGGTGAGTTCAAAGATGGAGTAGAGGATATACAAGGTGAGAGAGGAAAAGACAAGGAAAATGATGAGAGTGAGGTTGACATTGATCATGTAGAGGAGAGAGAGGATGGGGGGAAAACCTTTGGGCAAGAGGCTTTATATAGGTTGAGGAGAGTCTTGGCATGGACCAAATTGGATGGTGGTTCCCATGTATTGTCAGACAATGGATAGCCTTTCCATTTGATAAGGAACTGCAGATTCTGTGTAGAGCTCTGATGTCCCACAATAGCTTCAACTTCATATTCTTCTTCATTTCCAAGGAGATCCAGTGGTGGGTGTGTGAATTTGAGGCCATGTTCATTGGTTTCCTTATAGGGGGAAAGAAGGGAGGTGTGGAAGATGTCATGGATCTTCCAGGTGGGGGAAAGTTTAAGGCAGTAGGAGAGAGGGGAGAGGACTTGAGTGATCTCAAAAGGTCCTTCTTGTCTAGGAATGAGTTTTTGAGAGGGGTAGTCTAGTTTGAGGTTTCAGTTTTCAAGCCAGACTTTCTGTCTGACTTTCCAGAGAGGAATTTGGTAGTAATGCAGGATTTCATATCAGTTTGAGCCTTCTGATGCACAGCTAGGGCTTCTTTCTGGGCTTCTTCCAGGTGAGTCAGTCACTTTTCGGTGGCCAGGACAAATGTCATTTTAGAAAGGGGAGGGTAGCTGTGAGGTTCATATCTGTACATGAGGGAGAATGGCAATTGGGTGGCGACAGAATGGACATTTGAGTTGTGAGTGAATTCAGCCATAGGCAATAGGGATGCCCAAGTGGTGGGTGTTATGGTTTTCTATGAAAACTGAACAAGTTCCCATGCCTCCTACTGACCTCAAAATATGGGGTCATCTTTTTCTTTTGTCTTATCTTGTTTTCCTTTGAAGGAACACTTCACACTTCACAATTCATGAAATTCACATCACATGACTGATGTGAAGCAGCACTCAAACAAACAAAAGAAGAAGAGAGATGTATGAGAGCACCTGGTTCAAGGGGTTCACTGTTATGATTCCCATACTTTATTTTGAACTTTTAACTTGAACTAATCAACTTCACTATGTTTAGTCCTTGAAGACAAATGCCCACCTGTACTTCTTGATCATGTGACCAAATCACATGACATTCCTTTTCTGGTATGCTCCTATGTCAGTATAATTTCCTTCTGTCATGTGATCTGGCACATGTGACCACTTGTGGCATTTGCTGATTGGCTGATAGCTTATCTTCTGCTCTTCTTTCACTATTGGCCCTTTCCTTATCTTTTCCCTTTGACTCAGAAATGATTACTCAGGATATGCAATCCTTGTATCACATGATTTCCCTTTTCATATTTCTCTCTCTCAGACCACTTTGGACTTACTCAATTAGGATATGTACTGCATGGTCTGTGCACAATACTTAGACAGTATTTAAGTAGTTGGGATTGCGACTGGTATCCCCAGTCTTATCTACCTGATCATACTTCCAAGGGTGTGATTTAAGGATAGCTCCTCAACTACTTGGAATCTACTCTTTATCAACATTCCTCTTCACAACTTCTCAACTCGACTTCTCACAGCTTTTGTCACTGGCAAGCCCCTTTGACCAGGTGCTCTTATCCTTCTTTCCTCCTCTTTTGCTTGTTTGAGTGCTGCTTTGCATCACTCACCAGTGACATAGGCTGTGAGTAACCATAGGAGGAAGTCATGAAGAGGAATGTTGAATTTAGTGGGGTCCAAGTGAGCAAGGAGCTATCCTTAAATCACACCCTTGGAAGTATGATCAAGTAGATAAGACTGGGGATACCAGTCACAATCCTAGCTACTTAAATAGTGTGGAAGTATTGTGCATGGACCAAGCAGTGCATATCCTATCTGAGTAAGTCCAGAGTGGTTCAAGAGAAAGAAATACAAAAAGGGAAGTCATGCAATATGAAGATTGTATATCCTGAGTAATCATCTATGAGTCAATGAGAAAAGATAAGGAAGAGCCAATAGCCAAAGAAGAGCAGAAGATAAGCTATTGGCCAATCAGCAAGTGCCATGAGTGGTCACATGTGTCAGATCACATGACTGAAGGAAATTATTCTGATATAGGAGTGTACCAAAAAAGGGATGTCATATGATTTGGTCATGTGATTAAGAAGTACAGGTGGGTGTTTGTCTTCAAGGACTGAACATAGTGTAGGTTGTTAGTTCAAGTGAAAAGTTCAAAATAAAGTGTGAAATCATAACAATGACTTCCCTATTGAAACGAGATTGGAAAGTCAAAGGTTGAATCTAACCCTAGGCTTGGGTTATCGCGATTTTGTTGTCTTTAAGTCCTTGAGGCAAGAACTTCCCTTTGTTGATAGGGGAATCGTCTTCTTGTTGTTCGGGCAAGTAGAAAGAGGAAAGCGAATAGAATTGATTGAGGTAAAGGATAAAGTCCCAAGTGCCTGACAAGCAGGGAGTATACCTAAAACCAAAGGCCTTGGGGACCTATGATCAAATGGATAAGACTGGGTTACCAGTCGAATCATCTACTACTTAAATACCAAGGCCAATCATGCACAGACCAAGCTGTGCATATCCTAATATAGTAAGAGTACACATCATGTATTGAGATCAGTGGTATTTCATCTTCAGATTTCTATCTTCAGATACCCTGATCTTAGATCGATCTTTGATCTGATCTACTGTTTCTCAGATGGAACAATCTTTAGATTGATTCCGATGTTCTAGACTCATATCAAATAGATATGAAGGGTGCAACCCTAGAACACTCTGACAAACACCCTTTTCCACTATCATGTCTTCTTATTTCATATGATAGTGGATTGCTTATCCATTGGCAGATAACAATATTTCATATAGAGATAAGTTATCTCTCTATTCTTGTTATCTTTGGATATCGTCCAATAGGACACTTATGGCCTTTCTACATAGATAAGACCGATTACTATATATGTACTTCCTGTACAGTATATAAGACAGAGAGTCTCTCTCAGAGCTCTCTAACCAGAATTTGAACACTGTTCGTCTTACCACATCTTCACACCTCACAAAGGACCACTCCGCTTACTCCTTGATCTACCTTGATCAAACACTAGTGAGTTATCTCTCTCCTAGTGTCCATAACCTCTGCCCTTTCGCCCTTGCTGTGCGAAAGCCTAGTCACTTAGGTGACTAGAGATCAGAGCGATCGCCTGGTTCAATTGCTTTAAGGTGGTCTGAGGAAAAGAAATACAAAAGAGGAAGTCATGTGATGCAATGGTCACATATCTTGAGTCATCGTCTATGAGTCAATGGGAGAAGAGATAAGGGATAAGGAAGAGCCAATAGCAAAAGAAGAGCAGAAGATAAGCTATTTGTTATGATTTCATCATCCTTTATCGAACTTTTTACTTTTAACGAACTCTTTCGCTAGACTCAGTCCTCGAAGACGAGTCCCAACATGTATTTCATGTCACGTGACTCATTCACACGATCATGTGACGTTCCCCTTTTGGTACGCTCCTATGTCAGTATAAATTTCCTTCAGTCACGTGATCTGACACACGTGACCACTCGCGGCACTTGCCGATTGGCCAATAGCGTATCTTCTGCTCTTCTTTCGCTATTGACTCTTCCTTATCCTTTATCTTTACTCATAGACGATGACTCACGATATGCGATCTTCGCATGGTACGACTTCCTATTCTTTTTCTCATTGGACGATAGCATATGCACAGCATGGTCCGTGCATGATTCCTTACAGTATATAAACCCCATGTACATACGATTATTCCTTAGTTCTATCTACTTGATCATACTTCCAAGGGTGTGATTTAAGGATAACTCCTCGTCTACTTGGGCTACACTCTTTCCTCAACATACCACCTCTGCACGACTTCCACCTTTCTCTCCTCGCCGCATTCATTGCCAGTGCGCCCCTAGAACCCAGCGCGCTTTTACTTTTATCGTCTTTTGGTTATTTGAGTGACACTTTGCTTCACTATTGGCCAATCGGCAAGTGCCATAGATGGTCATGTGTGTCAGGTAACGTGATGGAAGGAAATTATACTGACATAGGAGCATATCAAAAGGGGAACATCATGTGATTGGTCACGTGACTTTCGAAATACATGTTGGTGCTCTCCTTCAAGGGTAGAGCATAGTGAATAGGTTCATTAAGTGAAAAGTTCAATAAAAGTATGAGAATCATAACATTCTGTGTCAGTGTATTGCAGGGTGATGAATACCTTATATTGGATTCTCCAGCCTTGTTCTTTGTTCCATCCATGTTATTTGCTCCAATGGGTTCAGCAAGTCAAATGAGGGGGATTCAGTTACAAACTGCAAAATCCCAATCAATGAATGATCCAGTGGTGCCAGAGTCAATGAGGGCAGTTGTTGCAATGATTTCTCCTGTCCTCCCTACATAAAGCAATATGGGGACTTGTATTGCTCTATCAGCAGGGGAGGATACAAAAACAGGATCTATTTGTACAAGAGTAATGGTCCTTGAGGAAGTAGATGTTACTCTACTCCTCAGTGTTGAAAATCCTCATCTTCTTTGGCTTCTTGTTTGGGAGCATCTTATGGGGCATCCACAAATAATTCCAATAGACAGATAGCTTGATGGGTTTTGAGCCCTTTGCCTTTTGTATAGGTGGTTAAGGGGTCAATGGGTTCTTCTTTGGCTGTCCTAATTTGCTGCTTCTGTGGCAGGCTTTGGTGATTTTGTCTGTTATGATGCTTTGCCACAAAACATCCTATTTTGTGGCATATGAAGCACTTCCTATTCTTGAGGTGGTCAGATCATTCTGCCAGAGATAAATGAACATAGTCCACATTCATGGCCATGTGGTTGCAGGTGCATGGAGTGGATGGGGTTGATCTAATATAGGAAGTTCCTCCTTTCCTAAGTTGTTCTGTGCAGACAATCATGTGGTAGAAATGAGAGGCTTTCTCAAGCCAATCATTCATGGTGGTTGGTTCCTTCTTGAGTGCTGTCACCATGGTGGCAAGTTGATGAGAGACCACTCTCTTAAGAAGATCCTTGAGGACAGACTGATCCTTGATATCACTCCTAGAGGCTTCAAGTTGGAAGGCACTGCAGAAAGAGTCAAAGTCACTGTGGAACAGTTTCCCTTCCATATGAATATTGTGTAAGGTCATCTGTGCAGTGTCTTTGAGGCTGGGGGGTATAAGACAGTGCAGAAATCATTTTCAATTTCAGTAAGAGTGTCCATCCAGCTGGCAACAGGGGAATTGAGGACTTTGTTGAGCCAAGCCTCAGAGAAGGTAGTGCCTCATCTGGTGTTCATTCAATTGAAGAGGGTGATAGCAATCTTCTTGTCATTGTACTTGTTTGTGTTGATAGCAAATGCTTTCATTGCTAACAACCAATGGGAGGCATCTTCACTCTTGCCAGAGAAGGGTTCTGGGCAAGCCACCTTAAGTTCTTCTTGGGTAGACATGCTACTTGGGGATGCAGGGTTGGGAGATATGGATCAAGTGGTGGGGGTGTGCTGGGAGGAAGGAAGGGTGGAATGGAACTATAGAGGGGAAAGGGCTAGGGAATGCAGTGAGTGAGGAAGGGATAGGGGTGAAGGTGGGGGTAATGTTCAAGAGTGAGTATCTGGGGAAGGTACTTGAGAAGATCCAGCTACTCATTGTTGAGGTTGAGTAGGAGAATGCAGGGTAGAAGTTCTGGAGGGTCTGGCAGATTGATAAGAATTTGAGTATGGGGAGGCAGTGGGGAGTTGATCATCATCAGATGATTCCTCTTCCTGAGGAGCTCGATATGTGGTGTGAAGTGGTCAGATCCTGTGCATAATAGTAGGGATCAAGGGAGTAGCTAATTCTTTTGTTACACAAGTGCAAAACAAAGACATCACAATATAACCCTTATTGTGCTTGAGGTATCAGCAATGACCTGGAGCAGAGTATTGACTATCACCCACCAGGGAGAAGTCCTGTTAACTAGAGAGACAAAGGCTGGAAGGGCTTAGCTGGAGGTGAGTTGAGTGACCTTCATCAGAAGTGAAGACTTTGCAGGCAGAAATGCATAGAATTAGCTGGAGAGCTAACTATGACAGGAGAGCCCTTTATATACTAGAGGGGTTACCATAGTGGGAATGTCTGTATAAAGGAATCAACAAAGACACATCACATTGCATGTCCTAAAAGAAGAATACAGAGTTCCATGTCCAAAAGAAGAAGTGGAGTTCTGTGTCCAAAAGGAGAAGCAGAGTTGTACCCTGTATGGCATTGGTGAGGGCCATGTCCCAAGATTCTCTAGGTTGGACAGTGGATCAGTGTTGGATCTCAGAGATGAGAAGAGAGTGCCTGAAAGCCTGGATGAGGAATGGGATGACCATCAATTCAGAGGATAAGGGAAGACATGAGATGGTGAGTATGAGAGGGAGAGATGAGAGGACAGAGGCATAGAGGACTTGTCAATGATAGGGTGGAAGTTGAGAAACAAAGACCAGAATAGGGTTGAGGGTAGAAAGTAAAGAATTGAGGGGTATTTCCAGGTATGCTTGGGGAGAAGGGGGAGGGGTGTCTGACATAGAAGGAGAAACAGAAATTCTAGAGGAGAAAGAGGAGGGATGAGAATGAAAAGACTCAAGAATCATTCCAACTGTCCACCTCAGCCATCCAGCCAGAGTATGTGGCACCAGTGGAGTAGTGAAGGACTGAGGTGTTGATGTTGTGAGGGGAGACAATTCTGATGGAAATGCCATGGGGAGTGATATGGGTGACAATGAAGAGGGAGTCACAAGAATATTGGATTTTCTTGGTGAGTTTGAAGAGTGAATAGATAATGAATAGGGTGAGGGAGGAAAAGACAAGGAAAATGATAAGTGGAAGGTTGACATTGATCATGTAGGGGAGTGAGAGGATGGGGGAAAAGTCATTGGGTGAGAGGCTTTATATAGATTGGGGAGAGTCTTGGCATGGACCAAATTGGATGGTGGTTCCCACATATTGTCAGACAATGGATAGCCTTTCCATTTGATAAGGAACTGCAGATTCCATGCAGAACCCCAATGTCCCACAATAGCTTTGACTTTGTATTCCTCTTCAGTTCTGAGGAGATCCAGTGGTGGTCATGTGAAATTGATGCTGTGTTCATCAGTTTCTCAATAAGGAGAGAGAAGAGAGGTGTGGAAGATGTCATGGATCTTCCAGGTGGATGGCAGTTTGAGGTGATAAGAGAGGGGAGAGAGGACTTGGGTGATCTCAAACAGTCCTTCTTGTCATGGGGCAAGCTTTCAAGAGGGGTATCCAAGTTTGAGGTTGTGGTTTTTGAGCCAGACTTTTTGTCTGACTTTCCAGGGGATGAATTTGGTGGTGATATGGGATTTCATGTCCATTTGGGCCTTTTGATGTGCAGCCAAAGCCTTCTTCCTGGCATCTTCTAGGTGAGTCAATCATTTCTCAGCAGCTGGGACAAAGGTGATTTTTGATAGAGGTGGGTAGCTGCAAGGTTCATATCCATACATGAGAGAAAATGGCAATTGGTTGGTGACAGAATGGGCATTTGAGTTATGAGTGAATTCAGCCATAGGGAGAAGGGAAGCCCAAGTGGTGGGTTTTCTGTTGCAAAAGATCTGGAGGTAAGTTTCAAGTTCCTGGTTTACATGTTCAGTTTCTCCATTGGTTTGTGGGTGATAGGCAGTGGAGAGGGCAAGGTCATATTCCAGGAGTCAGGCAAGTTCCTTGGCAAATGCAGAAGCAAACTGAGGACCTCAATCTAAAATAAGTTTGTCATGGAGGCCAAATTGTAGGAAAACATGGGAGAAAAACAGAGAGGCAACCCCTTTGGCAGAGATGGTTTTTGAGCACAGAATGTAAATTACCCCCTTAGTAAGACCATGGTTGACCACAACCATTATTGAATCATGGCTGGCAGAGGGAGGGAGATCTGTGATGAGATCAACCAATATCTGTTGGAAGGGGCAAGTAGCAGCAGAAGGAATAGGTGAAAGGGGAGGGGTTGTGGGGTGGGTCTGAACCTTATTGGCTTGGAAAGTGGCACAGACAGCTATGAATTTACAGGTGAAAGTTGCCATTCCAGGCCACCAATAGTCATGGCAGAGAAGGTGGAGAAGGCAGAAGTAACCAGGATGTGTTACATGTGTGCAGAACAAAGACTTCACTCAGTAACCTTTTGTACTCAAGGACTCAGCAATTCCTGGAGCAGAGTATAGACTGTTGCCCACTAGGGAGAAGTCCTGGTAAGCAAGAGATGGAGAGGACTGGAAGGGCTTAGTGTAGAAGGTAAGTTGAGTGACCTTCTTCAGAAGCAAAACTTTGCAGGCAGAAATGCATAGAATTAGCTGGGGAGCTAACTATGACAGAGGAGCCCTTTATATACTAGGGGGGTTACCATAATGGGACTATGCATATAAGGGAATCAACAAGATGTGTTGCATCACATGTATCATAAAAGGAAATCAACAGAGGACATATAAAAGGAAACATACACATATAAGATAATGTGGAGTCCTGTGTCCAAGAAAGGAAGGAGAGATAAATAGGACTTCCTGAGTAGAAGAGATGAAATCTTGGGGGCATCCATAAATGTGGGAAACAGCAGGTTCCTGTGTGAAGTCTAAAGGATAAACCTAGAAGTCATGGATCAAAGGGTCATATTGACCCAAGTTGATGATCTCCTAAGTGAGGTCTCTATATGCTGTGGAAGAAACATCAAACCAAGTATGATCATAGTAATGAGTAGGAAAGAAAAATGTATCCATGTCTAGGTCTTCTTCTCCAAGGAGTTGCCTCCAAATTGTTGCAGTGTCCTGTTCCCAGGTGTCTTCAAAATCTGTAACATTAGCCTGCTTGTCAGAAGAATGATTCACCAAATAATGATCAGAGTCACCAGAAGTCATCTGGCTCAGCATCATCTGAAACAAGATTGAATGATCGAAGGTTGAATCTAACCCTAAGCTTGGGTTAGAGGATGTAAGGTATTTCTTCTCTTGTAAGTCCTTCCTTGAGGCAAGAACTTCCCTTTGTCGATAGGGGAATCATCTTTAAGTTGAATGAGAGAAAAAACGAGAAAGCGGTGGTATTGAAAAAAGAATAAGGGGATATCCCAAGTACCTGGTGAATGGGGAGTAAACCTAAAATCAAAGGCCTTGGGGACCTATGATCTAATGGATAAGACTGGGGTTTCCAGTTGAATCCTCTAATACTTAAATAGTGTCTACCTACGTGGGAAGACCGTGCACAGACCAAGCTGTACATATCCTAATCAAGTAAGTCCAAAGTCATACCACCTGAAGGCAGCATATCTTTAGTAATGTCCACTGAGTCAATGAGAAAATAAGAAGTCTGTACACAGCTCTCCATGGCATGTGTCTTCCAATACAATCACGATCGGGGAATCTGCTGAGAAAGTGAAACGGAAATGAAAGAGGAGTCCAAACACGATGTCCAAGGTATCCACAGGGTAATGGTCAAAAGATAAGCCCCAAAGTCTAGATCCGAAAACTCTGGTCCGATGTCCAGCTGGCCAAAGTCAGCTGAAAGGCATCTCATGTGTGGCAGATCATGTGGACTGAAAGGAATTTATATACCGCCATTGAAAGTCCCATCTTCCAGGAATCAGCAAGTGCCGCAAGAGGTCACATGCCTCAGATCATGTGACGAAGGAAATTATACTGAGGTAGGAGCATACCAATAAGTCACGTGAAGTCATGTGGTTCAAAATACATGTTAGCAGGAGTCTTCGAGGACTCCTGTAGCAAATGAGTTCATAGTGTCTGTTGAAAGTGAAAAGGAAGAATATAAGTAAAAGTATTGCAAGTCAGAGAGAAAGTACAAGTTCATAACATCATCATGAGAAGGTTGTTGGTTTCAACAGGTGGAAGAGGGGTGGCAAGTGGGGCAAGTTCAGGTGAGATGGCCTGGGGCCCATGTATTGCATTGCATACATCAGTATTGGGGGCATCACTAGTAGTGATGTCTGGAAGATCCACAATGAAAGCAAGCACTATGGCAAGGAACTCGTCAGTGATCAGGAGGGGCAATGGGGACCAGTGGGGTGGATGGTCATGATTCAGTGAGGTTGGTGAGGGTAGTAAGGAATTCTCTAACCTCTCCAAGGGGGATCTCAATGGATGTGCAAAAACCCTGTCTGAATCCAGGAGATCCTAGGTGTGTCTCAGCTGGGAGAGATGAGGATCATTTGATGACATGTTGATGGTGGGTAGTATATGGGGGAGGGGCAGGATCATCAGGGGAGTTGGGAGTGGGGTCCAGCTCATCAGGTCAGATAGGGTAGGTAGGGATGGGGGCAGGTAATAGAGGTTGGGTAACAGGGTAGAGACAAGTGTATCATCCCAAAGGGTGGAGTGAAGGGAGCTTGTTAGGAAGGAGATAGTCCCATCATTTGATGGGGGATAATCTGATGAGGATGGTTCGGAGGATAGGTTGAAGGTTGTTGGAGAGTAAAGTGGGGACCAAGAGCCTGAATCCCATGAGGTTGAGAGCATTGAGTATAGTGCCTCTGATACCCTAGATAGCTGAGGAGAGGGCTGCCACCCAAGATTCTCCAAGTTGGATAGGGGATTGATGTTGGATCTCTGAGATGAGGATGGAGCCTCTGAATGCCTGGATGAGGGTCTGGATGATGGCCAAGTCTGAGGATAGGGGAAGATGTGAGATTGTGAGTGAGAGGGGAGGGGATGAGAGGATGGAGGCATAGAAGACATGATAGTGGAGATGGGGAAGGCAAGAGATGAAGACTGGGATGGGATCTAGAGTAGAGAGGAGAGCATCCAATGGTATCTCCAAGTAAACAGGAGAGGGCACTGGAGTATCTGGCATAGAAGAGAAAGGAGAAGATTGAAAAGAGGAACAGGAATGGAAAGACTCAAGAATTGTTCCAACTGTCCACCTCAGCTGTCCAGCCAGAGTAGATGGTGCTGGTGGAGTAGCAGAGGACAGGAGTGTTGATGTCATGGGTTGAGATGATTCTGAAGGAGATTCCATGGGGGGTGATGTGGGTGACAATGAAGAGGGAGTCATGGGAATATTGGATTTTCTTGGTGAGTTCGAAGATGGAATAGATAATGAAGAGAGTGAGGGTAGAGAAAATGAGGAAGATGACAAGAGGAAGGGTGATTTCAATCATGTAAGAGGGGGAGAACTGGGGGGAAAGATGGTGGGTCGAGAGGCTTTATATAGGTTGAGGAGAGTCTTGGCATGGATGAGGTTGGAAGGAGGTTCCCATGTATTGTTGGAGGAAGGGTAACCCTTCCATTTGACAAGGAACTGTGAGTGGTGTGCAGAACCCTGATGTCCCACAATAGCTTCAACTTTGTATTCTTCTTCATTTCTGAGGAGATCCAGTGGCAGTCATGAGAAGTTGGGGCCATGTTCATCAGTTTTCTTGTAAGGGGAGAGAAGTGAGGTGTGGAAAACATTATGGATTTTCCAGGTGGGAGGAAGTTTGAGACAGTAGGAGAGAGGGGAAAGGACTTGGATGATCTCGAATGGTCCTTCCTGCCAAGGGGCGAGTTTTCAGGATGGATATCCTAGTTTGAGGTTTCAGTTTTCAAGCCAGACTTTTTGTCTGGTTTTCCAGGGGGTGAATTTGGTGGTGATGCAGGATTTCATATCCAGTTGGGCTTTCTGATGTGTGGCAAGGGCTTCCTTTCTGGTGTATTCCAGGTGGGAAAGTAGTTTCTTGGCAGCAGGGATGAAGGTGGTTTTGGAAAGGGGAGGGTAGCTTTGGAGCTCATATCCATACTGTTATGCTCAACCCTGAGTTGTAGCACCAACAATGAGGGGTTCTTCCAGTGAA
>JBBPMU010000746.1:0-14467 GCA_038090475.1 Wakefieldia striispora | reverse complement strand
CAAACAGTAGAATAGTATATAAGGGACACCCCCAGCTCACAGAAGGACCCAGTCTTGTCCTTCTGGAGATTCCCCAAGCCTCTCTAGTCGCTTGATTCACCCCTATTGTCCTTCTGCTTGAATAGCCCTAACCTGTAAAGGTTTGGTTGTTTCAGGGATCAGTGGAAGGCTGCATTCATTACTCCCTTTGGCCTCTTCAAACCGCTAATCATGTTCTTCGGAATGTGCAACAGCCCTCCTACATTCTAAGCATTCATGGACTTCCATTTTGGTGACATGATATCTGAAGGGTGGCTCATCATCTATATGGACGACCTCCTCATCCACACCAAGGATGACTATGCACTCCATGCAGAACGAACCAGGTGTGTTCTCGAACGAATGCAAGAACTCAAACTCCACCTCAAACTGGAGAAGTGCTCCTTTGCCAAGCAATCCGTCAACTTCCTAGGAATGATCATCTCTGAAGGACAGCTCAGCATGGATCCCACCAAACTTGGTGCCATCAAGGAATGGGCTCCTCCTACCTCCCTCAAGGGTGTTCATTCATTTCTGGGTTTTTGCAATTTCTACTGGAAATTCATCGCCGACTTTTCTGCTATCACCACCCTGCTCATCACTCTTACTCAGAAAACTTCCCCTTGGATCTGGGGGGAGGATCAACAAGCTGTCTTCGACAAGCTGAAAAACTGTTTCCATTCCCTTCCAGTGTTACGCGGGTGCGGAACAAAGACTTCACTCGTGATCCTTTCATACTTGTAGTGTCGTCGACGACTAGGAGCAGAGTATTGCCTGTCGCTCGTGAGAGAGAAGGTGTCAATAAAGAGACTAGAAGCTGGAAGGGCTTAGCACAGGAGCAAGTTGAGCGACCTTCTCAGGAGCGAAGACTTTGCAGGCAGAAGTGCGTAGAATTAGCTGAAGAGCTATCTACTACAAGTCAGCCCTTTATATACTAGGGGGGTTACCATAAAGGGACGACACGTAAAAGGAAATCAACAAGACGTGTCGCGTCACGTGTATCATAAAAGGGAATCAATGGACGACGCGTAAAAGGAAACGTATGCGTAAAAGGAAATGCAGAGTCCTGTGTCCAAGAAAGGAATCGGAGTCCTGTGTTCAAAAGGGGAAGCAGGCTTCCACTAAGTATAAGAGGAAAGAGAGTAAATGGGACTTCCCGGTAGAAGTGAGTCAGAAGTCCGGGGGCATCCATAAACGTGGGAAACAGCAGTGTTCCCGTGCGAAGTCTGAAGATAACCTAGAAGTCATAGAATAGAGGGTCGTATTGACCACTATCGATGATCTCCCAAGTGAGGTCTCTATACGCCGTGGAGGAAAGGTCAAACCAGTAGCAATCATAAGAATGAGTAGGAAGGAAAAACATATCCATGTCCATATCGTCTTCACCAGAGAGCTGTCTCCAGATGATTTCGACATCACATTCCCAAGTATCTTCGAAATCCGTAACATCCAGTTTGGCAAATGCCAAACCCCCTCCATCCCTTTATGGTGATGACCAATGCATCCCTGACTGGCACTGGTGCAGTCCTTATGCAAAAAGACTCCAATGGCGACCTCCACCCTTGCTCATACTTCTCTTGCACTTTTTCTCCTGCAGAACGGAACTATGACATCTATGACAGAGAACTCCTTGCTGTCATCAAAGCTCTCGAGGAGTGGCGACAATACCTTTCTGGTACTCCCAATCCTGTCACCATCATCACAGACCACAAAACTCTCACATACTTCAAGGAGCCTTGAAAACTATGTCACCAGCATGCAAGATGGATGCTCTTTTTGCAGGATTTTGACCTCCTCTATGATGCCAAGCCCAGCTCCTATATAGGCCCAGCCAATGCCTTGTCCTGAAAGGGCCATGTGGATACCTCCAAGGATAACCAGGATGTCACCCTCCTCTCCCCGGACCACTTCATCAATGCAATCGACGCTCATCTTGCCAACAAGATCATGGAATCCTCCCCATCTGACCCCTTAGTCATTGAAGCCATGACTGCCGCCCTGCAAGGAACTACCCTCTTCCCTTGGTCCTCCCCACACAATTGGCACTTTGACAACAGCTCGCTGTTCTACCAGGGCTGCCTTTACATCCCTGAGCCTACATGACATGACCTCATACACTCCCTACACACTGACCCCACCCACAGTCACCCTGGTTACTTTCATCTCCTCCACCTTATCCATCGCAACTACTGGTGGCCAGGTTTGACCAGCTTTCTGAGGAAATACCTTGCTGGCTGCACTGTTTGCCAAGCTAACAAGGTCCAGACCCACCTGACGGTAGTGTTGCTGTGGCTCGGCAAGCTTTAGCAAGCGTTGGCTAATGTTAATGCCAGCAGCTTTGCTAACCAAATTCGGCTCACAACATGGCTCAACCTGGTCACAGCCATGGCTCAAATGGCTACAACACCAGGAATACATTGTATGTATTACCATGTAATACAAATGGTACATACAGTGACAAAAGAGGTTCAGAAGTCACAATGTACTACACATATCATGCGAATGAATCCCAAATCCACTGCCAGTAGTGTGTCTGTACAAAAACAATCGAGATAGCTTCTGAGAAGCTTGTAGTCAGGACAAGCATCAAATCGTAATCTCCAGACATAGTCAAGGAGTGAAAGAAATTCAGGGGGAACCATATTGCACAGTGAAGATTGGAAAATGTCTGCCTTGGATTGGATGATGTCCGTTGTACATTTGTAACCTTGCCATGGGAGAGTGCCACAGAGAAAGTAAATAAGGATATATGCAATTGACTCAAGATCATCACAGTATGATTGCTGTTGACCACGAAGGGCTCTCAGAGATGTAAAGCACATGTTACCAACAAAAGGGACCTGTCTTTTGTAGATATTATGGTGGTGGGTCTTGTGGTCACCGTATTGACATGTGAGTCCAAAGTCAATCAGGGTTAGGTTGCCTCATTTGGTTCCTAAACCAGTCAAAATATGTGAGGGTTTGAGGTGGCAGTGGATGAGATTGTAAGAGTGAACAGACTCTATGAGCGATATCTGGGTGGGATGACCATAGTAAATTAAGTGGCAGAAGGTAAATAGCACAACAGTAGACTCACCAGTTGATGGCCAATGGCTGTGACAGTTGCCAATGGGAATTTGTGTGAATGTGCCCAGGATAGAAGGCACTCGAGCAATGGTCCTAACTGATCCATAACTAACGCTTTGATACCAGAATCTGTTCTGAACCACCACACCCACACTATGCCAATACATCCTCCATTGATGAGAGCCTCTTTGATATGACACTCATGGTGCAGTGCCCTTCCCTTCTCCAGACATCAAAATTTGATCACCACATCTTTCCCAGAAAGGATGTTTACAGTGGCATATACCTCATCTGGAGACTTGTTTTCATCACCCTGATTCAGTGCAAAGAACATTGAAAACTCATGGGAGGTGCCTCCAATCCTCATCACAAGCCTCAACTTTCTGTCTATGCGTGCTGCATTTGGGAATGCGGTTACAGGAGAGGGATCAGAAACAGAAACAACGGAGGTATCATCATAGGCCTTTAATGGTGTGAGTGTAGAGTTTCTTAAGAAATTATGAGCACTTACAAGGTACAAGTTTCTGAGTCACAGAAACCTAGCAAAGGAAACCAAATATCAGTGATAATGCTATTGTTACACTGATACTACCAATGCATGGGGAGTGAAAAATTGCAAAGTGACTTACAAATGGGGTATAGGCTTCTAGCTCAGTTCAGGCTTGGAGGACCTTATTGAAGACACCTGTTCGGAATTGTCCAGAGCTGAGGTTCCAGCCAGGGATACTGTGCACTGGGAGAAACTCATTCAGAAAGTTGTTGACCAGCATGGGACCGGTCACAAAAGTGATGCACAGCAGCACTCAAACAACCAAAAGAGGAGGAAAGAAATACTAAAGCTCCGGGCTCCAGGGGCAAACCTTCAACATAGGAGTGGAGGAGGTGAAACTTGAAGTCATGTAAGGGCAGAATGATGATGAGAGTCCAAGTGAGGTGAGGAGATTATCCTTAAATCACACCCTTGGAAGTATGATCAAGTAGATAAGACTGGGGAGCCAGTCATTCTAAGTACATGCAGTTTAAATAGTGTCTGGTGATTCTAACGATGCACACAGACCATTCCCTGATAAGGGAGTATTCGAGTATAGTAAGAGACTATCATCCAATGGAATAAAAGAAAGAGAATCATATGATGCAATGATCACATATCTTCTAGTAAGCATCTATGAGTCAATGGGAGAAAGGGGAAGAGAGGGCTGATAGCCCAGGAAGTCTGAAGATAAGCTATCGGCCAATCAGCAAATGCTGTGAGTGATCATGTGTGTCAGATCATGTGACGGAAAGAAATTATACTGACACAGGAGTGTATCAGAAGAGGGACATCACATGACTGGTCACGTGACTTTCGAAATACATGTAGATGCCCGCCTTCGAGGGCTGAGCATAAGAAGGGTGTCAGTGTCTGATGAAAGTTCAAATAAGTATCGGATTCATAACAGAAAGTGGACATCTCTTTTCTCAGAGTATTGATGGTTTGATGGTGCAATTGAGTATAAGTCGAAAAAAGGGCTTGAAGGGGCATCTTGGGTTTAATGGGAGTACTTGATACAATGTCAATGTTAGACTGTCCTCCAGGATCTGGCTCAAGTAATGGTGCTTGTCCATGAGGGCCATCTGAGACACTGTAGTTGACAATGCCTTGGTTGCTCATTTTGATTATCAATGAATCAATAGCAAATGTGGCAAGAGTTGCGAGATGTCTGACAGTCTGGGTGCTTAAGTCAGTTCTGCAATGTGAAGCTGAGGTTCTCATCCTGTGAGTATGTAAACTAGATTGGTTGGGCAGGGACAATGAGATTGGATAGGATGCAAAGTTCAGTGCCACTCACTTTGAAGGGGGCCTCAGGCAGGAGACGTTGGAAACAGACCAATTGGACAACCGTGGGTAACAGTGGGTTGTTGACAATGCAAAGGCAGCTGCCAACAAACTTATCACAGCATGTGTGGTCCACTAATTTACTACCATCTCTACAGCTCTACCATAGTTAGATGGGAAGAAATTCCTACAAAAATTTTGTTATCCTTGTTCTCAGTAGACTCACTATCAGTCATAGATTCTGAGGTGTCAATTATGAGGTAGCAGCTCAGAGCCTGAGTCAAGAACCAGCTTCAGCCAAGACAACAAGGGCACAGCCATATATAGCTTAGGCACTGAGCCAAGGAGCTGGTGGTCAAGCTGAGCCATAGCCAAGCCAATTAGTCAAGCCACAGCAACACTATCCGATGGTGCCCCCACTTACTCCCCTCAAATTGACCACCTCCCACCCCTTTCAACAACTCTCTGTTGACCTTATCACAGACCTTCCTCCCTCACAGGGTCATGATTCAGTCATGGTCATGGTCAACCATGGGCTTAGTAAGGGGGTGATTTACATCCCTTGCTCCAAAATGGTCAACACAGAAGACATCACACAGGTCTTTTTCCAGCATGTTTTTCCTCAATTTGGCCTCCATGACCATCACAGATCACAATTCGCCTCTGCATTTGCCAAAGAACTGGCTAGACTCCTCCAATACGACCTCACTCTCTCCACTGCCTATCATCCTCAAACCAACAGAGAGACAGAATGAGTCAACCAGGAACTTGAAACCTACCTTCGGATCTTCTGTGATGGCCAACCTTCTAAATGGGCATCACTCCTTCCTCTTGCAGAATTCGCACACAACTCTGCAGTCCACTCAGCCACCTTCCAAATGCCATTTTCCCTCATTTACAGATTTGAACCCCATGCCTATCCCCCTATCTCCCACACTTCCTTTGTCCCAGCTGCAGAATCCCACCTTTCCCACCTTGATGAGGCATGGAAAGAAGCCCTCACCATGCATCAGAAGGCCCAAGAAGACATGAAAGCACAAGTCACTTCCAAATTTGTAAGTTGGAAGGTCGGCCAGCAAGTTTGACTCAACAATGCAACCTCAAACTTGGCTACCAATCCAAGAAACTCGCCCCTTGAAGAGAAGGACCCTTTGAGATCACCCAAGTCATCTCCCCAGTCTCCTTCTGTCTCAAACTTCCCCCCACCTGGAAGATACATGACATCTTCCCTGCCTCCCTTCTATCTCCATATACAGAAACTGCAGAACATGGCCCAAAATTCCCTTGGTTGCTGCCAGACCTCATCAGATCAGAAGAAGAATACGAAGTTGAAGCTATCATGGGACATTGGGGTTCCAAAGGATGCCCACAGTTCCTAATCAAATGGAAAGGCTATCCATCTTCTGATAACACCTGGGAACCCCCATCCAATCTCATCCATGCACAGCATCTCCTCAATCTATATAAGGCCTCTCATCCTAAGGCTTTCCCCTCAGCTCTGCACCTCTCCAGAAACCCCTGTTGATGGTCGACTTGACACTTTTGCTTGTCATCTTCTTCATCTTTTCCTTCCTCACCCTTTATACCCTCTATGGTCTATTCATCCTTGCCAAGAAAGTTCAATACTCTCAGGATGCCCTCTTCATCGTCCTCCAGATCCACCAATACTCCTTCTCCACTGGCTTCATCTCCCCCTCCAATGCACAGACCCCCATCCTCCACTATACCACTGATATCTCAAACAACAACACGTGGATGCCTCAGGTTGATGGTTAGAACAATTCTTAAGTCCCTTCATCTCCTTCCTTGCTGAATGCCACCAACCCCTCTGACTACCCCCCTAGTGTTACAAATCCATAACTTTTTCCTTGACAAAGACGCTTTACTTACTTCCTTCACTTTTACTTTGAACAGACACTTAAAACCCTTCGCTACAGGGCGTCCTTGAAGACCCCTGCCAACATGTACTTCGAACCACATGACTTCACGTGACTTATTGGTACGCTCCTGCTCCAGTATAAATTCCCTTCATCATGTGATCTGGAGCATGTGATCACTTAGCGGCACTTGCCGATTCCTGACAGACGGGACACTTCTATAGCGGTATACAAATTCTTTCAGTCCACGTGATCTGCCACATGTGTGACACCTTTTGGCCGACTTTGGCCAGCTGGACATCGGACCGGAGATTCCATCAGACTTACTTTGGGGCTTATCTTTGACCGTTACCCCATGGATACCTTGGACCACATTTCCTTCTCATCTTTTCCATTCTCACCAGATTCCCCAATCGTGATCGTATCGGAAGACACATGCCACGGAGAGCTGTGTACGTTTCCTTATCTCTCTCCCATTGACACATAGACGATGACTCAGGATACACTCCCATCGGAGCATGATGTGTATACTTACTATAGATGGTATCCGCACAGCTTGGTCTGTGCACGGACTTGTACAGTATAAGTAGTTAGAGGATTCGACTGGTAACCCCAGTCTTATCCACTTGATCATAGTTCCCTAAGGACTTTGGTTTTAGGATTACTCCCTGCTTGTCAGGTACTTAGGACCTCTCCATTCCATTCTAAATCTACTCTGAAACGAGACAGGAATGTCGAAGGTTGAACCCTAAACCTCAAAGGCGAAGTCCTCAGGTCCTACCCGGTATCGTCGCGTGAAAGATAGCTAGTGCCGGTTTATCCTCTGGCTAGGAGTGTAGATGATAAGAGAATATTACCCATTAGCCCCTCAGAATATCCTAAGGGGGTCCAGCCTAAAAGAATACACCTGGGCGATGATATTCCAAATAGCTAAGACTGGGGAACCAGTCTTACATGGTACTCTACTTATATATGTCTGGCGAGTGCGCACAGACCAAGAGATCGAAAAAGGAAATACTAGATATGGCAAGTGCCCTTCAGGTGTAAGACCTGGTAATCCTCGTATGGTAATGTCTGTCCGATGGAAACGTATCATGAGTAAAGTGAAATGAGTAAGACGCACAGCTCTCTGTGGCATGTGCCTTCCGATACAATCACGATCAGGTATTCTCATAAGAGGAAATGACTAAGTGTGAAATCGTCAATATGTCCAAAAGGGTTATTCCCAAAGAGATGCTGCCGGGAATAAGTCTGAAGGTCTTGACCGACGGCAATCAGCAAGTGCCGCGAAGTGGTCATGTGCAACAGATCACGTGACGAAGGAAATTATACTGTTGTAGGAGCGTACCAAAAGGGAGACATCAGGTGACATTGAGTCACGTGATCTTCGAAGTACATGTAGACGGCGTTCTTCAATCGGATTGCCGCAAGAAAGGGGTTTCTAAGTAAAAGTTTAAAAAGTGTTAGTAAAAATATAGCGTCTTTCAAGGATAAAATATGGGGTTTATAACATACTCACTTCCCTCTTTTTAAACTCATTCAAACTCAGAAGACAATTCCACTATCGATAAAGGGAAGTTCTTGCCTCAAGGAAGAACTTAGAAAGCTTCGAACATACGATAACCCAATCTTAGGGTTAGATTCAACCTTCGATCGTTCAATCTCGTTTCTGTAATGAAATCGTACTTTTTCCTTGATCAATGATGCTTTACTTATTACTTCGCTTTCATTTCCAAACAGACTCTCCCTGATTTGCTACAGGACATCCTCGAAGACTCCTGCCAACATGTATTTTGAACCACGTGACTTCACGTGACATATTGGTACACCCTTGCCTCAGTATAATTTCCTTCATCACGTGATCTGAGGCACGTGACCTCTTACGGCATTTGCTGATTCCTGGAAGATGGGACTTTCTCATGGCGGTATACAAATTCCTTTCAGTCCACGTGATCTGCCACACGTGAGACAACCTTTGGCCGACTTTGGCCAACCGGACATCGGACCGGCGATTCCATCAGACTTACTTTGGGGCTTATCTTTGACCATTACCCCACGGATACCTTGGACCTCATTTCTTTCATTTCTGTTTACTTCTTTCCACACTCTCAGGAGATTCCCCGATCGTGACCATATCGGAAGACACATGCCACAGAGAGCTGTGTACATTTCCCTTCTTATCTCTCTTTACTCATGGACTATGACTCAGGATATGCTCCCATCAGGGCATGATGTGTACACTTACTATAGATGGTATTCGCACAGCTTGGTCTGTTTCTCCAAGGACTTTGGTTTTAGGTTTACTCCCCACCTCGTGGGTACTTGGGATTATCCTCATCAATTTCAATCTATACCTTTTCCTTTCTCTTACTCGCTCGATCTTAGAAAATGATTCCCCTATCGACAATGGGAAGTTCTTGCCTCAAGGACTTAAGAATAATATGATATGACCTTAGTCTTAGGGTTAGGGTTACGATTCAACCTTTGACTTTTCAATCTTGTTTCAGTTTCACCTAGCTGACAATATCGAGATACCCCTCAACTGTCTTCTTTCTATCTTAGATCCAGTTCCAGTCTACCCTTCTTGTCTTCCCCCTCACACCTGCCAAACCCTCTATGCCACCCTTGTCATGTCTCTCCAGATCTTCCATGCCCTACAGACAAACTCTCTATTCTTGTCGTCCCCCATCTTTGCCTCTCTTATACAGGCCTTCCACAACTCCCTCTGTATCCCACAGATCATTCAACAGTCCCCATCCCAACTCCTAGAATCTTGGAACACTGCTGCCAATTCTGCCATTCAGGCAACCTTGGGAGCAATCCTTGACTCACTCCATGTGGCTGGATTCGGATTGTTTGTCCCCGCTCTCCCCACACCCCACGTTCAGCCTATCGTCCAAGCCATACTCATTTGGCTCTCACCTACTGAACAACAGGACTATCTCCCTCCTGATCTCCTCTCTGAGAACCACCCTATCAGAAGAACCATCTGTCTTGTCACCCCCACTCCCCTCCATCCAATCTGACTTAATGTCTTGGACCCCCCTGCCAACTCCTCTTCTGGCACTGCTCCTCCCCCATATTCTCCCCATAGCCTGCCTCTTTCCTCAGGACCAATGGCTACTATCATTGCGCACACTGTGGGACCAACTGGACCCAGAGCACGTCTTTGCTCACCCACTCTGGAGTTCACCCATCTCCTCTGAGAGCTTATCCCTTTAATGCTTCCTCATCCACTCTCACCGAGGACCTGCTCCCCATCCCCCCTCCCCAGTGCTGACAAATTCCTCGACACCATACTTGCTTCTCTTGTGGAAGCCCCAGCCATCTCCAATCCAGATGTGCCCACTATTGCTGTCCCCTCTACAGGATCCTTCAATCAGGCCATACCCTCTCCTCCTGCCCCAGTCAACCTCATTCCTCTGTCCACCCAGGAAGAACTTTTTCTGATGATGATGACAGACCCTCTGACTATTCATGATTCAGCAAATCATCTTATAGATGTGGAGGCTAATGTTATGGTTTCCAATAGCTTTCATTCATGGGATGACAATCAAGACTCTCTAGTATGGGATGCATTACTGGAGCAAGCCTATACCAGCATAGAGGCCAATACAGATATGTTTTTCTTTTCTCCTCTGTCCTCTTTCAATCAGTAGTGGCATGACTTAATGACTCCAACTCCTAGGATCTTCTCCTACCCAGAGTTGTTCATAAGTGCTGCAGACTTCTTTCAGAACTTCTAATGGGAACCACCGAGTCCCACATTATATGGATTAACTGGGAACTTCCATTCCTTCTCTCCTGGCAGTCCCCTTTTATCCATTTCCTTATTTCAACTCACAGAGTTCTGCTTTACTCTTTCAGACTCGGAACTCCTTTCTTCTCTTTTATCTCATACGTTCTGCTTCCTCCTTTCAGATGTGGAACTCCTTTTCTTCCAACACAACATGACGTGTCTTCATTGATTCCCTTTTATACTATATGTGATGCAACATGTCACCTTCCCCTTTGGGACACCTTCTGTACTATATAAACCACATCATGTATTAGCTAGTTCTCCAGCTAATTCTATGCACTTCTGTCTACAAGAGTTCGCTCCTCTGAGAGTCCTTGCCTAACACACTAAGGATCCTCCTCTCTGAGTTTCATTGCTGAACATCACCTTTATCCTAGCAGATCTTAGGCATTATCTTTCAAGGGTTATAGTCAAGCAAGTTCTTGTTCTGCACACACATAACAGTAGCTCAGAGACAGTGTGTCCTGGAAGAGCTGGACCCATTGCCAATCCTCCTACTGTGAATTTGGTAACTTTCTTCTTCTTTCCAGTCTTCTTCTTTCCATCTCTGGTGTCCATCACAGGTGAATTCTCAGATGGAGTAAGAATTCCTGTGGCATCAAAAGTGATGTTGGTCCAGAGAAATGTCCATAGTGTTATGATTTCATCATTCTTCATCGAACTTTTTACTTAACGAACCACTTCGCTATACTCAGCCCTTGAAGGCAAGTACCAACATGTATTTCATATCACATGACTCTTTCACACGATCATGTGATGTTCCCCTTTTGGTATGCTCCTATGTCAGTATAAACTTCATTCAGTCACGTGATCTGACACACATGACCACTCGTGGCATTTGCCAATTGGCCGATAAGTTATCTTCTGCTCTTCTTTCGCCATTGGCCAGGCAACTTCTTATCTTTACTTTCCCATTGACACAGACATCATGACTCAGGATACGTGAGCCTCACATCATACGACTTCACTTCTCTTTTTCCTATTGGACAATAGCATACACACAGCATGGTCTGTGCACGTTTCTCTCCTGTATATAAAGTAGCACTTTGACGACTGGAATCCCCAGTCTAATCTACTTGTTCATACTTCCCAGGGTGTGAATTAAGGATATTCTCCTCGCCTCACTTGGATCACTACTCTTCCCCACCTTATCCTTTCTCAAAGTACGCATCCTCCTTTCTCTTCTTGTCTTGCCCCTTTGTTGTGAAGACTTTGCATCTCGCTGTCTTAGACTTCGTGTCAAGACACGCCCTCTAGACTTTATGTCATTGGGCCTTGAGTTTGGTTTGAGCGTTACTGTGCAACACTTAGATTAGACTCTCAAACGTGCCGCCAACCGTGTTATTCCTCGGACTCTCACACATGCGAACCTCGCAACGCTTTGGTTTCTACCCACCTGCCCCCTGCACCAAGGTTTGTTTCGCCTACAATAAACAGTTCTCTACCAGGCCCTATCTGCGCGGCCACATGTCCCTAAAGAAGGTACATTGAGGAACCCCCCTCACCCTAGCCCAGAGGTCTGCTCAGACGGGCCAGTAAGCAACAGTGTCGGAACCACCCAACTCCTCCTCTCCCTCTTCCTCTCCCTCTTTGTCCCCTTCGATTGAAGAGGAACCCTACCACTCTCCAGTCGACTATCGCCCCCATGTTATGATTTCATCATTCTTTTATCGAACTTTTACTTAACGAACCCATTCGCTATGCTCAGCCCTCGAAGGCAAGCACCAACATGTAATTCTTGTCACATGACTATTCACATGATCACGTGACTCTCTTGTTTTGGTATGCTCCTATGTCAGTATAATTTCATTCGTCACGTGATCTGACACATGTGACCACTCACGGCATTTGCTGATTGGCCGATTAGTTATCTTCTGCTCTTCTTTTGCCATTGGCCCGGCACTTTCCTATCTTTCCTTTCTCATTGACTCAGACGCTTTGACTAAAGATACACGATCCTCGTATCGTATGACTTCTTTCTCTTTTTCTCATTGGATGATAGCATACGCACAGCATGGTCTGTGCACGACTCCCTCCTGTATATAAAGTAGCATACTTGCAACTGGAATCCCCAGTCTAATCTACTTGATCATACTTCCAAGGGTGTGGTTTAAGGATTGCTCCTGCATCTACTTGGGCTATTACTCCTCTCAACAATTTCCCCTCCAAGTATCTGATCGTGCGCTATTCTTTTTCTCATTCTTTTCCCTCTTCAACGACCAGACTCCGCGTCGGTCCTCGTCTTAGACTTTGTGTCAAGACACCCTCGTTGTAGACTTTCTGTCCACAAGGTTACTGTGGTTTAGTTTGAGTGTAACTGCGCATCACCCCACCCACAAATGTTGAATCCATCCTCCTCCGCCCAACCTGCCCCTCCTATACCCAAATCCAATGAATCCATTTATGCCCGCAAATTTATTCGCCAACTGGAAGAGAAGGGTGAAAAAGATTCATATAAACGACTAGCCAAACCAGGGAAATGGGACAGCGACAAGAAAAAGTTCCAGATGTGGTGGACCAAGCTCCGAGCTTGGGTCAAAGCTTTGGACTTCAAGGATGACCGAGTGTTAACAACAGCAGTCTTATTACGTTTTGAAGGGTCAGCAGAACCATTCGCTCAACAGCATATGGAAAAATACCTGGGAAAAGATCCCGTCTTTTACCCGACCTGGGACAAGCTCCAGGAAATAATAAAAGGTTTTTTCCAAATATCGCTGATGACTCATCAAGCATACAAGGAGTTGTGGGAGCTAAAGCAAGGCTCCAGTCATATCTCGGACTTCCTCCAGAAGTTCGACATCTTGGCAGTCGAAGCCGAGATCTCAGACGGTGAGGCTGTCCACCTTTTGAAAGTGGCAGTTAACTACCGCATATATCAGGAAGTCTCTCTTCACTCTACAATAGAGGCTGACAAAAAGACGGGTCATTGGTACCCGCCACTTTCAAAAGAATACATAAGGGTAGGGCAAGCGTTCGAGAAGCTTGCTGAGGAAAGGGGGCAACCCCAACAAGGACCTCAGCGAACCAAAGCTCCGCAACAGCCCCGCCCCTGGTACTACCAACCGCCCCAGGGCCCCCCAACATACGCCAACCCCCCCCGACCCCGTTATTCCCAATACGGCACTCAGCCTGGCAGAGGTGCCCCTATGGTCGTCAACACGACGACGACAACCACCCCCATGAGGCCAGACGCCAGCCAACCTCGCCCTCTCCCAACACCCCCCCATGCCCATCTGCAAGGGCAATTCTTGTGTTACAATTGCGGAAAACTGGGCCATCTGGCTCGAAACTGTCGTGCCCCCAAACAGGTATGATACCAAGGAGGCGCTCCGCGCCAACAACACTGGGGTGGTTACCCGCCCTACCAAGGCCCATGGTCGCAGGGTTATGCAACCAATTTCCCATCTCTCCCGACGGCACCTACTCCCCCGGCTGCAGGGTATGCGACCCATAATGCTTCGTTTGTAACAGATGAAGCTGAGGCCTATTGGAGGGATCGCATCAGGGCAGAAATGGACAACAAGGCCGCCGAGGCAGTAAAAGGTCAAGGGTCTGGGTAAAAGAGGGTAGCCCGGCCCCAATTTGTATTACACCAAACATTTCCTTTTCTGAACTTTTCTTCTTTTCACTACTTGACGTAGAAGGCAGTGAGAATTTCTCCTATGATACCCACTCTACGAACAATGTTTCCTCTCACGATACGCTAAATGATGTATCCGCTTCCTCCCCCACTTCTGGAATGGCGACCCATCTGGGCGTGGCAGCAGCATCAGGGAAATTTTAAGGGAATGATAATCAATGATAATGGTAGATAATGGATTATATGGAATTATAATCCATTATATACCCCCCTTTGAGGATTATATAGGATTATAATCTCTTCAAAATTTC
>JBBPMU010000745.1:0-14491 GCA_038090475.1 Wakefieldia striispora | reverse complement strand
TCAGACTCTGTCAAAGTCCTACCAGTTAGGTACCTTGTTGGGAGAGCTGGGAGGGTCTGTTGAGCTGTCCAGTCTGTCACAGTCTGTCCAGTCCTGGCCAGTTGAGGGTTGGTTTGCTGATGAAGTGAGAATATATCGCTTGTGGTGATGAGATTCAGTAGGTAAAGGTCCCATAAGGTCTGTGTGAAGAAGAGCAAGAGGATGAGCTGTTCACTTTGATGATGATCCGAATGACCGATCCATCATCTTGCCTTCAGCACAACCACAACAGGGGATAGAGGAGACAGAGAGAGGAATGGTCGAAACACCCAAAGTGTGAGATGGTAAATGTCAAAGCACATTCTTCGAACAATGTCCCATTCATTCATGCCATAGTGAGTAAGAATCTTTTTCCACAATAGATGCAAAATGCCCTGGAGTAATCAGAGAAGACTGAAACCAGTGCAGATTGTTCTCTGGAAATAAAGCAGCGGCCTGTATTACCAGAGAATCATCTTTGTTCAAAATTACAGTTTTGTCACCTTCAACATTGCATTTAAAACCTAATGATGTCAATGTTGGTACAGACAGAAGTCTGTGTGCCACATGAGGAGCATACCAAACCTCTTCCAAAAGGAAGGGCGCTAAGCCTGATGGATGAAGGATGACTTTGCCAGGTCCATACAATGTTGTAGAGGATCCGTTGACAACTGTAGCAGATCTGGTTTGAGTGTCCAGATCAACGAAGTCATCCAGATAGGGGGTGATGTGGTCTGTACAACCACTATCAATCATCCAGCAGTCAGTAGTTTGGATGCCTTCAGATATTCCAACAGTATACAGGAAAGAAGTGACCTTCAATTCATCAGTAGAGAATAATACATCGCCTCTCCTAGGTAAAGGAGGTGGAACGCATGGTTCCATTCATGTAGTTAAGTGATCTATTGGGTTTCAGCAAGAAAGGTGAATGGGGTGATAGAAATCATATAATGATCTTGCTTCTTGTGGAAGCGGCAGCTCAGAGACAGGGATGCCTGGAAGAGCTGGACCCATTGCCAATCCTCCTACAGTGAATTTGGTTCCTTTTTGCTTCTTCTTTCCAGTCTTCTTCCCATCTCTAGTGTTTGGTGCAGGAGAACTCTCAGATGGAGAAAGAGTTCCTGCAATAATGAAAGGGCTGGGTATCCAGAGATATGTCCATCACGTCTTGATCAGCTGGGCCATCCCATCCAGGTTCAGCAGTATCAGAATCAAAGTGGACTTCAGATCCAAAGTGGATCTCAGATGCTTCCTCACTCATCTGTTTAAGGAGAGTGGCATTGAAATCAGGTTTGATGTGTCCATAAAAAGCATCTTCTTTGATCTGCTGATAGGAGGGACTAGAGATGACAGAATCAACTATCATCTTGGAGGCTTTGCCTTTTCCTTTATCTTTCTTCTGCTCATTCTTTCTTTTCTCATACCATTGTTTCTTGTTATTCTTGGTAGGTTTCTTCTGCTTTTGTGGAAAAGAACCCTCAACAGGACCAGAAGAAGACTTCTTTTGTTTCTTCCATTGTTGTCGCAGTGGTCCTTATTGGATAACATTAGTGTGATTAGAAGATGAGGTTTGTACCTCAGTGATACATGAAGCAAGAGGTTGGGAATGACTGGTGCGAATGTCGCATTCTTGGAGTATAGCAGCTGTGATGGTCTTGACTGTGAACTCATCTTGATCCAGGGTTTGGATCAGAGTAGAACAGAGATGGTTGAATGACTCTGGGAGCTGTGCCATGATCAACATAGCATGATGGTTTTCGGAGAAACCAGAACCAGCATTTGCCATTTCCTGAAAATGAAGTTTCATCTTTGTGATGTCCTCGCTGGCAGATCTTTCGTGAATTTTTGTGCAAAGGATCTTGGTAAAAGACAAGAATTGTCCAGCGATTCCTCGATCTGCAAAGAGTCTCCTCATTTGAAGCCAGAAGTTGAGAGTGAGGGAATGAAGAATTTTCTTCCTTTTCTCTGCCTGTCCATCTTTAGCAGCTTCTATAACAACCCATTCATGTCAATGTTCAGATCCAGCTTCATCGGCTAAATCTTGAATCAACATAAACACTAGATATGAGAGGGCCTTCAGATCTGTTTTCTTCCATTCTGATTCATCAACTGTGTTGACAGAGAGGGTGGTAGCGACGTCTGATCCTTTGGTAATGAAACCGATAAGATCAAGAGATCTGAACAAAGCTTCTATCCTTCTAGCCCAAGCATAGTAGGTGGCTTGTCCAGTAAGTTCTGGGATCTGGGCAAGAAGCAAAGATTCAAGCTTGATGGAAGTAGCTTCAGGGTAAGACATTTCTGTTGGAATTCATAGTTCAATCAGTTTCGCAAATTCTTTGAAGAATTTAAAGCAAGCCTTTATTTGGTCAAATCAAATCCTCTACAACCATATCGCACACAATCAAGCCTGTCTAGTCCTATACAAATGTCTAGTCATCTGCAAAGAGATGGATCCTGATATCCTGGTAGTCTCGCTCTGTAACTTTCCCCTAAGGAGGTCAAGGCAGCGTTGCTTGACTCTTGGATCCTTGGTTTTGTTAAAGACTTTGATAAGCGAGTTGTACCTCACTATGCCAAAGCTCTCCTTCCACTTCTGACAAAGTCTTGCATCAAGAGATCTGTGGTATCTGCGCAAAGAAGGGGTAGGGGGATTATGGGAGCAGTGGATGTTGTGCCAGGATAAGGCATTGACATGAACGTTTGGCTGAAGTGACTCTATAAAAGTCTTGCATGCCTTGTTGAAACCCAGGCAATATAAATCAACATTCTGGGAGAAAGAGGAAGATGGAAACATATCTCAACGATAGATCTCGAATCCAGCATCATGAGTCAGGGCAGGTGGAGTTGAATTATAAGTCTCAGATGGGAAAGCCCAACCAGCACCTGTATAAATAGACAAAAGAGACTCTGATTGGAAATAGGAGGAACAGGAAAGAATGGATGCATCCAGGGTATTGGTCTCTGCGGTCTGCAGTTTGAAGGGTTGAACCAATTGCTCTGGGGGAGGAAAGTCCTGATCCCAGTATGGTGTGCAATCTGATCTGAAGAAGTACAAGAGCGTATCTTCAGGATCCTCCTTGAGAATCTTGATCTCGTCACTGAGAGGACGAGGTGTTTGAAAGATGGCTATGTGATCTCCAGGGACTTCATTTGAGTCCATATGGTCCTGTATGAAAAACCATTGAGCTGCCATCCCCATTATCTGCAACTTGTATGTCTCTAATCTCCATGGATATGCGTTCTCCAAGCTGTCATATGAGAGAGCTGGGAGACCCAGGGCGTTGTTCCTGATTACTTGGTGTATCAGGATTCTCTGTTGGTTTGACATTTGTCAATCAAGCAGGGGAAGGGTTTCTTGGTCACACGATAAGTTCGACAGTGTGTCAAAGAGAGTTGGGGTGCATGCCATCATCGTGTCTAGTATAGGTGGGAGGTGGAGTGTTTCATGAAGGAGAGTTGGCTGCAGCTCTTGCAAGAGAGTGATGTAAAGTGATGTGTTGCTCTTGTCTGATACACCCAAAGGTTTGTCAATCTGTGGGCCAAACAGAAAACCAACTGGCTCAGCCTTCTAGAAGTGGGTATTTGTTGAAGCCGAAGTCTCTCCACTGATTAATGAAACAAGTACCCTCCCTATGGACACAGTGGTGTCGCCAACAAGAGTCTGGAAACTGACCAAAACAAATCTCCTGTTCGAAACAGGGATGGCCATGGCAAATATAACAGCCAATCGTTGGGTCACTTGACAATGGTACAGGACTACATCCAGAGGAAACTGAACATGATGGGCACTGATGTGAACATGAATGCGAAGTTGCTCCACGTTGGGTACAATGAGGGGCTTGTAAAGGTCTTTGATTCTCCCTGGGGGCAGGGGAAACGATGTCTACCTGGTCAAGAGGTAATCTGGTGAGGGAAATATTCAGCAACCAGATACTAGTCTTGACACGATAGGCAAAGACAATCGTGAGCAGACCAAAGATGTTGCCATGAGCGATGTGGTAAAGAAGATACCCATCAGCAAACTGAAGAACCATGATGTTGGCAAACATGTGCACAACGTTATGAGAGGAAAGCAGTGTCATCGCTTGTAAGATAAGTGAGAGAAGGCAAGTGAACCAGTAAATTTCGTAAGGCTCCATGATCTGGCATAGATCGGTGGCATGACAGGGAGAAAGCGCAAGTAATAGATGTCAAGGTGGGTGATCAGCCAGGGCTCATAACCTAAAGAGAGTATAGGTTCTCTCTCTAATCTCTCATACCGAGGATATGAGGTCTAGTCAAACAAGGGGATGATCTCCCAAGTCCAAGCTAGGGCAGAGGCTGTTATGGATTTCGAGGATACCTGGGAACGCGATGTGGAAATCATCTGGAGACAACTCTCTGGTGAAGATGATACAGACATGGATATGTTTTTCCTTCCTATTCATTCTTATGATTGCTATTGGTTTGACATTTCCTCCATGGCGTATAGAGACCTCACTTGGGAGATCATCAATAGTGGTCAATATGACCCTCTATTCCATGACTTCTAGGTTATTCTTCAGACTTCACATGGGAACACTGCCATTTCCCATGTTCACGGATGCACCCGGACTTCTGTATCGCTTCTACTAGGAAGTCCCATTTATCTCTTTTCCTTTTATACTTAGTGGAACCCTGCTTCTCCTTTTGGACACAGGACTCCGATTCCTTTCTTGGACATGGGACTCTGCATTCCCTTTTACATGTACATTTCCTTTTATGCATCATCCATCGATTCCCTTTTACAATACATGCAACATGATGTGTCTTGTTGATTTCCTTTTACGTATCGTCCCTTTATGGTAACCCCCCTAGTATATAAAGGGTCAACTTATAGTAGATAGCTCCTCAGCTAATTCTATGCATTTCTGCCTGCAAAGTCTTTGCTCCTGAAGAAGGTCGCTCGACTAACCTCCTGCACTAAGCCCTTCCAGTCTTCCATCTCTTGTTACTTACTGGGGCTTCTCTCTTACAAGCGATAGCCATATACTCTGCTCCTAGTCGTCACCGACACTATGAGTACGAAAGGATCTCAAGTGAAGTCTTTGTTCTGCACCTGTGTAACAGAGGCTATGGATGACTAGCAAGGAAAACTGCTCACTGGTCGTAGGATCAAGGAGTTTTAGAGTGAGAACTGGTGGGAGCGACAATTCAATGATAGAATTCTAGCTGAGGGGAAAGTTGTCTGAGTCCCCTCCTTAAATATATGTGTGAGGTTCTTATCTACCAATCAGAATGAAAGGATAAGAACAATAAGAGATAAGGATGAGTCATGAAGAATGACTAAAGATACATGAGTATCGTATCATATGATGTATATGAATCCTTATTGTCCAATAGCATAAAGGACTCTTATCTCACTATCATCTGAAATGAATAACATGATAGTGACTCACCTCAGTTCTAGACTGCTCTAGAACCAGTATCAATCTAGATTGGATCTAGATTGATCTGAATCTATGATACAGTATATGAATGATTAAGTCTGAATGATGAAATATCATAGATCTCAATAAGTATCCAAACAGGATGTCCAAACTCCTGGATAGAGGAGATGTCAGGACGATGTCCTGATGTTAGAACTTTCTACGATATTCTATCATGCCCTTTACCCTACATTCTTTACCCTTAACCACAATCTTTCTAGAACATTCCTATGACATCATACCCTATACCAATCCCTTTACCCTAATACCTTGTATAGTAGTTCACAGCTTGGTCCATGCATGGTATGTACAGTACAAGTATATAAGATGTAGATACACACTGTTGTTTCCTTAGTCTTGAAATTGATTCATTTTGAGTTGATATCTTGACTGATCCTAACAACATTTCAAGACTACTCCCTGTCGCTGCTCATTTTGAGCCCCAACACCTCCCTACTTCCTTTTTCTGCTTCTGCTACCACCGCTGGTCATGCATTTTGCATGGCTGCACACTTCGTCCTTGTCCTCAACAGTAGAGTGTGCACTAAACCGCCTCTGAAGGGGAGACCTACCCTCAACATTAGTTCTTTGGCCTGGGCATACATTTTGTCAATACCCAGTTTTATGTAACCTTCCTACTTCTTTTCATTTCCCCTTCTTCTCAAGACTGAAGTCAAGTGACATTGGAATCGTTTCGAAGCACTTAGGGAGTTCGATCATATGCTTAGTCCCTGATCGCCTGAAGGTGTTAGAAGCTTGTCTGTCACATGAGGTGGCTGAATTGGTACTCGCAGCTTGATTAGGTTTCTTCCTTTTACCCTTTCATCTCACCCACTGCAGAGGATCAGTATCCTCCCAGCATAGCACTGGTCCTTATGCTAGTAGGCTCATTTTGAACCACATACGGTTGTCCACCATCAATAAGGATAAAGTTGCTTTCTAGATAGTGCACTACCGGGCATATTAGCAGAGCGCTAGAGGCTGCTACATAGGGGGTACTGATAACCCCACCTTCTGCCAACACTGGAGGTATCGTATTGGGCCTCCACTTGGGCCATCAAGTCCCCTGTAGTAAGGGTGATTCTGGTATCCTCCCCTTTCCCTTAGCACACTACTCACGCCATGCCCCACAGCTTCCTTTAGTTACATCCCCACTTTCCAAACATCGGCATGGTCTTTCCCCACGTTCACCACTTCCCTGAGGTTCTTCCCTTCTCTCAGTACCTTCTGCAAGCAACACTTGTCAGTAGCAGACAGGGGAAAGGAGATGTTGAATCTTCCACCATTCCTACCTTAGAAATCTCTCGCCCCTCCACTTGTCACTTATTGAAGTTCAAGTTCCAATCCTTCTCTGCCCTCTATCAATGAACAGACGATTGGAGTGAGCCATGTCCCGCACCCCTTCCACCTCCATCCATCTGTACTCTCGACCCACTTCCAGAGTGGAGCTCCACCAACCCATTCCCACCATTCCTTCATATATTCCTTCCCCGGCACCCTCTGAGCTGGCAACAGAATCAGGGAACACACCCACACCCGCCCCCAGAGCAGCAGCACTCATGGGAGAGATGAGCACAAATGTAGAGGATTTCATTACAGCATACCTAGCCTAGTACAAACAATATTGCGATGATCAGGTTAAACCTCCATCAGGGAAATTTTAAGGAAATGATAATCTATGATAATTGTAGATAATGGATTATATGGAATTATAATCCATTATATACCCCCCTTTGAGGATTATATAGGATTATAATCTCTTTAAAATTTTTCTGATGCTCTGCCCCTGCCATATCGCCTGGACGATGGAGAGCAAGCAGCTCTCATCAAATATTATACGAGAGATTACAATGATGAGCCTACCATGCCCTCGTCATCGAGCAAAGGCCCTGGAAAGTCACTGGCAGCCAAACCAGAGCCCTATGACGGGAACAAGGAGAAGTTCGTGTCATGGTACCAAACTGTCAAAACATACTTTCAGGGCTTCCTGGAGGCTCTGACAAGCAGACAAAAGATAGTGATAATCTTGTCCTATCTTAAAGGCAACAATGCAGTGGGCAGGTTTGCCAATCTGTATGAAGAAGAGGAGTTCTTAGAGTGGGACTCTTTTACCACATTCGAAGGGAGGCTGAAGACGGCCTTCCAGCCCACCAATCTGCAGCAGTTGGTGGAAGAAAAGCTAATGGCCCTGAGGCAGCGAGGTAACGAGACAGTTGAAGACTTTTTCATTCAGCTTAGGCATTTGGTGTGGGAGGCCAAATGGAGTGTGACTTCGCATGCCCATCAATTGATCTCCATTGCAAGAAAGGGGATCAAGAATGAGGTTGTCAAGCTGGTTGAAAGAAGTAACTACCAGCTTCTGATGGACAAAAACCCGGTCTTCTTGAACTGGGAGTCTGCCCTGATTGCCGCAGACAATACAATCAGGGAAATCAAGAATCGTAAGTGGGAAACAAAGTTCTCCCCCCTGCAACGGTTCCAACCTCGATGGCAGAGGCCTGCTGCTCAAACAGCCCCAACGATTAATACTACCACTCCAGCAACAGCACCGGTCATAAACATTCCTCACCTGAACCAGCCGGGAATGTTTGCTGGCCAAGGAGCACTGATGGATATCGGCAAATTACAAAGCACAGGAAAATGCATCTCTTGTGCCACACAAGGCAAGGACAGGCTGTGGCCATGTCCCCAACACCCACTGAAGCCTAGGCCGAGGCAAATAAGATCTATTACTATATGTGGTCAGAACGTACAGTATACCACAGCTCAAGAGCTAGAGGATGCTGTAAAGGCAATTGAAAAGGATTTTCCCACTAAGAAGCAATGAGCAGACTCTATGCTTCTCATGTAGATAAGGACTTGTCCATACCACCATCTGTAAATAGCTATCAATTACTATCACCCGAAAATGACAAGTCTGAACAAGTCTGCAAAGAAAATGAGAAAATCCCTGTTGTAAAAATATTAAAAAGACTGGTCAAGAAAGGACCTCGAGAGCCCCAAGATTGGTCAAAGGTTACTAATCAGAGAGAGAAAGGACCACAAGAGCCCCAACCTCAGATTCAAAAGAGCCAAAAAGTCTGTAAGATGGCCAGTGTTACAGTCGCAGGGAGTGAGAAACCACCCATAAAAGGGTCATGGCTGAACACCGTCGATCCCTGGACAGTTAAATGGATGAGACAGCAGTGTCATGGAGACACTGACTGAGCGATCAAGCATCTGCAGTCGTTCATACACAAATCCAGACTTCCAGAAGTCAACAAGGAATTGGTTAAGCTTGTTAAGGAGAGCACAGATCAAATGGGCTATGTCATTATCAAAGAATTACAACAAAAGCCCAAATTTGTAAAAAGGAGTGAATGAGCGACCAACAGACAACTGGAGGTCAACACCAAAGTCGAAACCAACAATGGAACACATCTTACCACAAAAGCACTAATCGATTCAGGCTGCACTGGATCGACCATCGATATAGACTTCATCAAGAAATATAGCATACCGACGACGAGTCTACCAAGGGAAATACCTGTCTATAACACAGATGGGTCCAAGAATACCAGTGGCAGAATAACAGAGTTCGTCACTGTGAAATTGTTGATAGGTGATCATGAAGAGATGATCAACCTCGCAGTTACTACTTTTGGAACGAATCCCATTTATCTCGGTTATGATTGGCTTAAGAAGCACAATCCAAAAATAAACTGGGAAACAGATCAGATCAAGCTCGATTGCGATGATCATGATGTACCAGATCTAATAGAAACCGAGATAGATGAAGATGAGTACTTGGAGTGTACTCGACACTGGGAGGAGGGTGAAAGACTATTTGCTGTCAACATCGACCAATACAGAGCTGAATTGGCATTAAACACCGGCACTAGAGCAACTGTTGCACAAGAAATGGACATTAAACACAAGCAATGATGCGAAGCGTCACTCAAACAACCACAAGAGGATAGAAAAGATAGCGTGCCGGGTTCTAAGGGCGCGCCGGCAACGAAGGCGGCAAGGAGAGAGAGGGCAAAGTCGTGAAGAGGGGGAATGTTGAAGGTGTGAGTGTAATCCAAGTAGTTGAAGAGTTAATCCTTAAATCACACCCTTGGAAGTATGATCAAGTAGATAGAACTAGGGAATAGTTCGTATGTACATGGGGTTTAAATACTAGAGAGAATCGTGCACAGACCATGCTGTGCGAATGCTATCGTCCAATGATAAAGGGAATGTAGAAGTCGTACGATGCGAAGATCGTGTATCATCGAGTAAGCGTCTATGAGTCAATGGGAAAAGAAGATAAGGAGGTTGCCGGGCCAATGGCATAAGAAGAGCAGAAGATAACATATTGGCCAATCGGCAAGTGCCGGAGTGGTCACGTGTGTCAGATCACGTGACAGAAGGAAATTTATACTGACATAGGAGCGTACCAAAAGAGGAATGTCACGTGATCGTGTGAATGAGTCACGTGACGCGAATTACATGTTGGTGCTTGTCTTCGAGGACTGAGCATAGCGAAATGGTTTGTTAAGTAAAAAGTTCGAAAGAGAATGATGCAATCATAACAAGCAACAGCACTACACTCGAACCTTCGAAGAGACCGTACCGAAGGAGTATCATCAATTCAGAGATGTCTTCGAACCAAAAATAGAAGACAAATTACCTCCAAGGAGACCCTAGGACCATGCAATAGAGTTAGTCCCAGGAGATCATAAGATCAATGGCAAGATCTACAACCTTTCCCCAGCTGAACAAGAGGAACTAGACAAGTTCCTAAAGGAAAACCTTGACATGGGTAAAATCAGGCTGTCAAAATCTCCATTTGCATCCCCGTTCTTCTTCATTAAAAAGAAAGATGGAAGACTCCAACCAGTTCAAGATTATTGTAAAGTCAACGCGATAACAGTCAAGAACCATTACCCCCTACCCTTGATCTCAGAATTGATAGACAAACTTCAAGATGTGCACTTCTTCATGAAGTTAGATATCAGATGGGGGTACAATGATATAAGGATGAAGGAAGGAGATGAGTGGAAAGCAGTGTTCTGCACAAATAGAGGATTATTCGAACCTTTAGTGATGTTCTTCAGGTTGACCAACTCACTGGCAACCTTCCAAACAATGATGAATTCTGTGTTCAAAGACCTGATTGACAAAGGAAATGTGTTGATCTACATGGATGACATCATCATCTTCTCCAAGACAAAAGAACACCAAGAATTGGTGCAAAGAGTCCTCCAATGGTTGCAAGACTACAAACTATATTTAAAGCATTCCAAATGTGATTTCGACATAAAAGAAGTCGAGTACTTAGGAATCATAGTCTCGCACCAAGCAGTAAAAATGGACCCCACAAAAGTAGACAGTGTCAAGCTTTGGCCCATACCAACTAATTGGACCCAATTGAGAGTGTTTTTGGGCTTCCTGAACTTCTATCAGAGATTCGTAAAAGATTTCACAGCAATAGCCAAACTGTTAAACAATCTGACCTCCAAGAAGAAGGAATGGGAGTGGACTGAGAACTGCCAAAAGGCATTCGAGAAGTTAAAGGAAACAATTACCACTGGCCTGGCTTTAGCAGTACCCAAGCCGGATGGTCTATTCAGAGTTGAGATGGATGCCTCTCAGTATGGAGTAGGGGCAGTGCTCAGTCAGAAGCAAGATGACAACATCTTCCACCCTGTCGCTTTCATTTCCAAGTCCCTGGAGCCCACAGAAAGAAACTATCATGTTGTGGATTTGGAAACACTAGCGATAATCTTCACACTAAAAGAGTGGAGACATCATCTGATTGATGCCAAGGAACCGTTTGAGATCTGGATGGATCATAAGAACCTTGAATTCTCTAAGAAGCCACAAGATCTATCAAGGAGACAAGCATGATGGTCACATTTACTGCAACAATACCACTATACCATCATACATCACAGTGGAAAGTCAAACCCTGCTGATGCTCTATTGAGAAGGTCTGACTTCAACAGAGGAAAAGAGGACAACAAGGGGATCGTCTTATTCCCTCCGGAAGTGTTCCAAAAGAGACAAAAAGTGATTGACCAAAAAGAGAAAGAAAACATAATTATTAAATATCACGATCACCCCACAAGTGGACACCCGGGAATGAAAAGGACAATTGAATTGATTGAAAGGGACCATTGGTGGCCCACACTGAGAGAAGACATACGAAAGTACATAAAAGGATGCAACAAGTGTCAAAAGACTAAACCCCTAAGAGAGAAAGGGAAGATGCCTCTCCATCCTCATGATGTGTCCCCTAGACCATGGCACACAATCTCAGTGGACATCATAGGTCCTCTCCCCAAATCTCAAGGAAAGAACACCATTCTCACAGTAGTAGATCGGTTTTCCAAAATGATCAGAATATTCCTGGTCACCACGGGCATCACCGCACAAGGAGTAGCCAAGATCTTTGTAAATGAGATCTTCAAGTTGCATGGTGCCCCCACTAAAGTAATATCGGACCGAGGATCAAACTTTGTCTCCAATTTCATGAGCAAGTTCTATAAAGCAATCAATATCATGGGAAACCCATCAACGGCGTTCCACCCCCAAACAGATGGTCAAACAGAAAGGATGAATTTGGAGATTGAGCAATACCTCTGACTCTATATAAACCACCACCAATCAGACTGGGCAGACTGGCTAGCCATGGCCGAATTCGCCCATATGTAACAATCTAGAGTCATCAGCAACCAAATCATCTCCTTTCCTTCTAAACTACAGCCATCATCCTAAAGTATGGGAAGACAAGAAGAAGTCGACCCCAAACCCCTCCATAGATGAATTTGTAGCAAAAATGAAAGAGTCTAGACTCACAGTGGCTAAGGCATTAGAGCACGTAGCTGCGGATATGAAGAAGTACTATGATTGAAAGACTAGATTGCCGATTGAATACACAAAAGGACAAGAAGTACTTCTGGAAGCTACAAATATTGAAGCACAGCTACACTCAAATAATCAAAAGAGGACGAGAGAAGAGAGAGGGCACCTGGTTCAAGAGGCGCACCGGATAGAAACGCTAGGAGGAGATGTTGACGAAAGTCGTGAAGAGGAATGGTGGTAGAGAGTCCAAGTGAGTAGAGAGTATATCCTTAAATCACTACCCTTGGAAGTAGGATCAAGTAGATAAGACTGGGGAACCAGTCGACTATGTACATGGGTTTATATACATTAGGGTATCGTGCACGGACCATGCTGTGCGTATGCTATCGTCCAATGAGAAAAAGATAAGAGAGTCATACGATGTGAGGATCACGTATCTTTAGTCATATTGTCTGTGTCAATGGGAGATGAAGATAAGGAGGTTGCCAGGCCAATGGCATAAGAAGAGCAGAAGATAACGTATTGGCCAATCAGCAAGTGCTACAAATCATGTGAAAGAGTCATGTGACATGAATTACAGGTTGGTGCTCGCCTTCGAGGGCTGAGCATAGCGAAAGGGTTTGTTAAGTAAAAGTTCAATAAAGAATGATGGAATCATAACAAATATCCAAATGGAAAGACCCTCAAAGAAGCTGGATGACTGAAGATACAGTCCATTCAAAGTCAAATCGAAAGTAGGATCAGCAGCCTACAAATTAGCCCTTCCCCAGGGATGGAAAGGAATTCACCCCATCTTCCACAAATCCATTATACACCCATATGTCCCCAAAGAATTCCCTTCCCAAAAGAGGCTGCCACCACCTCCTCCAGATTTGATAAAAGGATACAAAGAACAGGAGATAGAATCTATTCTCAACTCAAGGGAAAAATGAGGGAAAATACAGTACCTCATCACATGGAAAGGATTCCCAAGAGAAGAGAATGAATGGAAAGACGAGAAGGATCTCAAAAATGCAAAAGAAGCAATCAAGGAATTCCATCGGAAGCATCCTACAGTGGTCAGATCGAAGAAAACAATGAAATTAAGATCGATCGACGCCGATCCCCCATGTTCTTGCCCAATTTGCAAGAATCTACCCTTACCTGAAATAGCACCGATGTTTAAAGACCCTGAATTCCTTGAACTCCGAGATTCCTACAATCATTTCCACTCCTCTTGTTTTGAATTCCCAGCTTGCAAGGACACTTCGCCTTAGGAGGGGGGTATTTGTTAGAACTTTCTACGATATTCCATCATGCCCTTTACCCTACATTCTTTACCCTTAACCACGATCTTTCTAGAATATTCCTATGACATCACATCAGGAAAATGGGGTGGTGCAGATATAGCCAGATAAATCAGCTCAGTGGTAACAATATTAACACAATCTTATAAAGGTTTATCTACTATTATAATTGCAGTATCATGGGGGGACAAAATTATAATCTAAGGCAAGAGAGATGTCTAAAAGTCATATTGACCATCTTTGAGATAAAGGTAGGACAATGCTATATAATCCCTGGCAGGTATTTGGAATCTTGTCATGTCAGTACCAGGACTGCAGCCACCTATACCTAAGTATTATTCTGCACACCACAAGTAGCTGATTACAATTGTGCAATGCATCATGTTATAAGACTGATATATATTTATCATCTGCAATCAAGATTCTATGTCTTTGGACTAGCCAGCTTTGGGTTGACTTTGTAAAATATTTATTGTATTTTATCAAATATATGTACTGCTACTTCATAGCTACTAATGTATAACTACTAATCAGCCTTGCGTGAAGGAAATGCGCCACGACGTAAAGCCAGCTGAACTCGGGTTACACGGCGACGGCAACCCAGGTAGATCACGGCGTGAGCAGGACACCCGGATAGACAGGCAAGTCACGCGAAATGCCAACGCAGTACAAAAAACAAAAGAGGCAAACTATGGTAGCAGATAGGGACCGGGAGGGACGGTCAAGCGCAGAGACGAGACGCTATACTGATGAGATAATAAGGGAACGCATAAGTAATAACAAAAAAGAGTAATCAGAAACGTGAGCGTACCTGACGAGACGAAGAGGAGGATAAGGATGGATGGACCCAACCCGTACTCCTGAAGCCTCGCCAGGCGGAGAAAGAAAAAAGGAGGTGGCACGCTGACG
>JBBPMU010000744.1:0-14540 GCA_038090475.1 Wakefieldia striispora | reverse complement strand
GAATATTTCTCTATTGACTCATCCTTTGCAATTTAGACATATCCTGGCCACGTTGTTCCTCCTCCTCCTGCATCAGCGCAGGCCGCGGGACCTTATGCACCTCCTCGAGCACAACTTCGGTAGGTTGATGTCCCTGACGAGTCGCGTTTGGGTGTTGATGTGATGGATGCACAACAGGCGTCTGATGATTCGCATTCACGTTTGGATCACCGCTTTGATGTCCATTAGAACTTGGGGCCTGTCCGTGACTGGGTACAGTATGACCGGCTGCCATGTTCGCACGTACCATCGCGCGTTCACAAATCGTACATCGGCAGTGATACAACGGCGCGCATGCTTCTCGCCATACCTGTCGACCATCCCAATCCATCAGTATAGCAACCGAACACCACGCAAACAAAGATAAACACACGCACGTTTCTGAACGCTTCGAGACTGTACTGCGCCATGTGCGCCAGCGTCATGGGGATATATGGGATGGGATGGATTAGCCGCGGCGAAGGGAGAACTGGCGAGATGGGGATCGGAATGGCCACCGGAGGCGGAAGGTGTTTCCGTGTCGTTGCATCCTGCTCGTTAGCATTCTTGTCCTTCTCGTGCGCAGGAGGCGGCGAAGGCGTCGTTTGCAGTGTGGTCGTGCTCAGAACAGGACTCGTTGTATGGGATCCCCCACTCCGCGACGATGCGCTGCTCGCCGAATCTTCTTCCCGATCTCGGTCACCTTCCCTCTCGCCCATTGATGCCTCTCGGTCACGGTCACGTTGTAACCCGCCAGCAGCCCAGTCCACGCCATCGAACCAAACCCCAGGTGCTTTCAGCTCGGTCAATACATCCTCTAACCCCATTTTAGCCACCCTCGTCGCTGGATCCCCGGCTCCAGTAACCCCAGTCGTCCACTCCATCACACACTTGCGAACTATGTTCGTCATCGCTGGGAGCAGGATCAATCGAAGTTGCTTTTGGTAGGCTTGGTAGGCTTGTTCGCAGAGTGCAAAGGAAGGCGGGGCATGTGCGCGGACGGTGGATAGACGAGGATGTAGGTCGTCGCCATTCGACCCGGTAGACGAAGGCGACGTGGGAGAAGTGGGCGACGTGGGTGAGGCTGCGGATGTAGCCGCAGAAGCACACACAGAGCTGGATGTCACAGTCCATGGGCACGGATGCACTGCTTCGATGCGCACTGTCCGACGGACGGTGCATCCCTCACGCACGTCTTCCGCCGGATCCGGTTCGCTTTCCGTGTCTTCGCCTACGTCGCGGACCCCTCCGCCTGCGGGCCAGGCATACCCATACCACTGATCCGCAGGATTACACCAATGTCCGTCGAGGATGCGTGTGCGTGCCCAGTCGGCTATAGCGAGCTCGCGTACCCCGCCTGCATCTTCTGTCAGCGAAAGCAACTCAGGGTCTTCGTCTTCCTCCGATCCTTCGTACTCGGAGGAGTAAACAGACCTCGGGGAGGGCGACCGCGAGCGCTGAACAGAGCGTGGTGAGGGAGGGGAAAGCGAAGTGGCACGGCCAGGACTGTCCATCTCTCCCACGACCGCGGGATGCACGACAGCAGCGCTGGAGGAGATTTGTGACGAGCCATGATCAACTGTTTGATTGACGGCAGGAGTGTGAGGTGTAAAGTCGACGCCCATGCCTTCGCCAGCCCAGCGTGTTGCTGCGACAGCTTGTTCCATGAGTTCAGGCATTTTGGTCTGGGAGCGGAGCCAGAATTTTTCCCGCGCCACGGTAATCACTTCGGTAATTGAGCCTTCCCCTAGATCAATAAACGCGTCAACGGTTTGACGCGTCTCCCAATCAGCGGACGCGTATTTCGACGGGGGATATCGGGACTGGGTAGGGCGATCTTTTATGGAAGCCGAGCGAGACGAATTAGGGACGAAACGCGGACCTCCGACGGCTTCGCGGTCGCGAAGGCTTGTGGAAATCCGCTGCCACAGCCATTCACCGCGACAAGAACGGCAAGTCGCGTCAACGTTGGGCCAAGTATCGTCGTCTTCGTTGTCTGCACAGCATACCATGAAGGCAGGATTGAGAGGCGTAGTATAGGGGGAGTACGCAGCGACGCCCATGTTGAGCTGGGCTGGATGACCATATGGCTGGTGATAGGGGGTGAAGCGGACGGCGTTACCGTGCATATCGAACTGGGGGTCGGTTTCGGCGGAAGGCGCTTCACGGAGGCATAGACCACAGAAAGAATTTTTGCGATGATCGCGACAGAGCGCGATGGATCCCAAAGTAGGGGTGTGGTGGGTTCTCTTGGCGACGGCAAGGCCAAGGGAGGAGAAGGGGGAGTTAATACGACAGACAAAGCAACTACGCGGGGTCATTTGGCGAAAGTGACGAAATGGGGATATTCGATATGGAAGTTGGAGATGTGCAGGGGTAGCACCGCCTGCTGCGCCAGGGGGTGGAGGTGGTGGACGAACGTATTGATGATGGGCAAGGACGTCATGGGGATCGAGAACAGTACATGCTTTGCTCCAAAACAAGTGTGTCTCGACTGTTCGAGAAATAGGGGGAAATGATGAGCGTGTCTAGAAAAGGGATAAACGAGGAAGTACGTACGCGCGACTGCCCAGGAGGGGGTGACCTGCATAAGCTTTTCGAGAGCAGTAGCATCGCGAAAGGTGGTGTATACGATTCTCGGATGCCAGAGACCCTTTGCGTCCCAAGTAAGGGGACAATAACTGACGTGTTGGAGGTCGAGGAGATAGTGGGTTGCAATAGTCCTGATGGTTGGCGTTGGATATGCTTAGGATGATGATGAGAGTGGCGTCAACGTACCTGACGAGTTCTGGCGGTAATTGTTGCCAAGATCTGTGCGCATACTTGCCTTTGTAAATGTGATCGCGAGGCTCGAAAGGCTCGAGGGCTGTTGTTGACGGGGAGGAGGAGGACAACTGTCCCGGCTGGATTATCATTTTGGCCCGCAGTGTGACCTGGCCGTGATTAGCGTACGAACGACAGCCGGGGGAAATCCAAACAGATGCTGTGACGATGTCGTGTCACAGCCATCACACTTTCACACGGTTACAGCCACTGTGCACGGACCACCTCGACACGTGATCCAATCTCTTATCTTATCTTATCTCTCTCTGTATTGTCAAAACGACAGAAATAGGAAACAATAATATTATGTATAATAAGATACCGTAACCATCTTCCTGCTCGTTCTCATCTTGTTTATATTTCCATGGTTATCCACTGTCAATCCCTCAACGTCAGCTTTATTTCTCATTTTTTTATCCGCCATAAACATTCTTCACATACTCCCATGTCTTCTCCCTCTCCCCCTCCTCCTCCCCCTCCAAAGGACACCCTTCCCCCACGCGATACCCCCGCAGCACCCCCTAAAGACGTCATGAAACCCCTCCCGATCCCCCAACCCGACCACCGCCAATACCTACCTTTCCCTCCAACCCCCTCTCCTCCTCCACCCCCCACCCCTCCGCCTCGCTCCCCTCCCAAAGTCATCCTCCAGGGCCGCGTCGACCTCTCCCCGCGGCTCCGCCTCTCCCCCGAAGAACGTCTCAAACGCCAAGTCTCAAACCAGCGTCGTCGCGAACGCGAAGAACAGGACGCCATCCGCGAAGAGCGCGAACGCCAGGCGTGCCGACGACGCGAGAAAGAAGAGGCAGAGCGAATAGCGCGCGAGGACGAGGAGCGCAGGAGAGCGCTCCTCAGCAAAGAGCTCCGACAGGCCGCCGAACGCAAGGCGAAAGAGGAACGGGAAGCCAAGGCAACCGAGGAACGCCGTCTCCAGGAGATCAAGGAGCGGAAACGGGCGGAACACGAGCGACGGTTGCAGCACAGTCGCGAGATACAGCGGTGGCGACACGAACACATCCGTCGTGCAGAGTCCCAATCGAGCGAAAAGGAAGAGGAGCGCAAACGCTCTGCGGACGAGAGACGCTCTCGCATTGCGAGTCTGAGCGATGCGGTACTCCAGGACGGCTCTCCCGACGCATTCAACGGCTGGGTCACCGTACAGACCCCCGATCACCTCGCATGGAAGCGTCGTTATTACATGTTTGATCTCGCACATGGCCAGGTAACCTTGTGCAGAAATCGACGGGTAAATGGGTCACCCACGCCATGTATACGCATACACTCACACCCATTCCCAGGATTCGACCCGTACCGTCGACCTTGTTCCCCTCGATGGCCGGGTTGAGAGCTTGAACGAGTGGTACGAAGGCTTTGAAGAGCTGGAAGCCATCCCACACTCGTTTGCCATCAAATTTGTTGACGGACGCATTTGGTGCATGTTTGCAGACACCGAACAGGACAAGGCACGCTCCAGTTCTACGTCGTCAACGCACCGTCTCACACCGCAATACAGGACAGATTACTTGTTCTCCTCAGCGAGGCCGCAGGCGTCATCGTATGAGGATTGGATACCACTCACGATTTATTCTTGTGTAGCCTTAGTACTGTGTGTGTTAGGATCTCGGTGTTACTCGTTTCAATGGAGATGCATTACTGTTGTTTTTTCTTGCGGCTTCTTACAAGAAGGTCGAGAGCTAGGGTGAACCCGGACAAACCTTCCGGCTTCCGATTCCGCGAGTAAGGTCCATGCATAATATGATAAATACGATATACTAAACGCTCCTAAGATTGCAAACCCATCAAACAATCGTCACCGTCAACAACGTCACGATCCCATCCTGTGCAATACCTGACAAGAAGAGCTCAGCAATGCTTCACCTCGAACAAAATCACTTACCGTGGTTCACACCCTCCGAGCCAGCCGCCAACAACCCTGTGATGTTCTGAGCTTGCGTGACGTACGACACCCCGTTATAGCTCTGGGTTCCAATCGCGCCTGCGACCAAGTTGTCCCTGCAAGGCCACGTCCAAGTCAACCCCAGCCAGGACACGACAGAAACGTAGACGGATTACCTGCCAATGTCATACCCGTCCGGTACGATGTCGTGGTTCTCCGTCACGGCCTACTCGGCGTCAGCCAAACACGCACGGCATCCGACGAGAACGCGTTACCTCTTCCTTGGAGACGCTGTTCGACGCGTCAACGTGTCACCCATCATCCAAGACGATCGTTCAGAATACGTACGCTAAGAACAACGCCCCGCTGTCCGCCAAGGTCCCGTTCTGGCGATAGACCCTATTACAAACGACACGTCGGTCAACACCACACTACGCCCGCGGGACGTCGAAATAATGCCGACCCACCGGAAATGATTCCCGCCGATCAACGACTCTAGACACGTGCCGATGCTCGGACTGCCATAATCCTGACGCAACTCGGTCGTCTGATTCACCCACCCGTTGCCGTCACCGAGGTTGGCCGAGAACGGCGTTCCGAGATGAAGACCGAAGCACTCTTCGGAGCTGCGGACGTCAGAAGAACATGTGCCCACGTGAAATGCACGACGAATGTCGAGAGGGAGACGTACAATCCGATCGCACGCGCGTAGTTGAGCATCCCGTCGTCCGTCAACACGGGCGGCGAGCTCAGACCCGAGATGATGACCTACCAGAGCCACAGACAGCCGATCAGGAAGACGTCGTCGTCACACGAGCACGAACAGACGCAGGGACAGACGGACATTCAAGGGTTCACCGTACCCATCTTGGGCGTTGTTGAGCATGGAGCCGCCGCCGACCGTCGGGTCGTAAAAGGGGACGGTCCCGACACCCTGTGCATTGCCAATGGCAAATAACAATGCGATTCGAGTCGCCAGAGCGAGGATCGTCTCGAAGCCGTACATAGCGACTGACGTGGCAGGGGAGGGGGAAATGTAGGTGCGGGGTGGGGACTCTGGCGGGAGAGTCGTCGACACGACCTATATATCTCAGATGGATCACTCACCAGAAGCTGGACCGCGAACGTGTTCATGCCACACGCCAGCACTCGACGCTTCCGTCACCAAGGCGAGTGAAGATGGGATGCTTGAAGGGGCGGTCAAAAAAGGCACTCAAGGCACTCATCGCTGAGGCTCGCCCATGGGAGAGGACACAGACTAGGAATAGATCGCCGCTAGTCCTCGAACGGTAAGCCGTGCTGTAGAACTGGGGAAGACAGGTGAGTGACCCACCTGAGACGTGCTGGATTAGATCCAACGAAGCGACCAATTATTGACGTAAATCACCATCAGCGAGCAGTCATCCAGTCGTATATGTGCGTCCGCGCAGTGCCAAGTATATCCACCGGCGCTCGCGCCGGTGATCCTCCAAGCTCGATCGCGCAGTGATCTATACATGCCCGGATCACCTCCGGAAGAACACACGCACGTGCGTCAGATGGTAGGCTCGAGATGCGCCATGGATCCTCTCCCGCGTGTGAACCGTCCCCCCTAGCTGCACCACGAAGGACCGCAAGTGGTACTGCCACGACATGGGCGTCACCCCAATGGGACACCTCAGCATTCGTGCTCGATCCTCACCTGACGATCCACATGTCAGTGCCAGCACCGTCGACGCACACGATCGTGCCTCCCCAGGCACCGAAGTCCTTTTTTTTTCACCGCGTGCCACGTCATGGTGCAGCAAGTACGCCGACTTGGTGTTTCGAACGGGACTATACTTGGACTGGGTTCTCACCGTGGCTGGAGGAGGGAGTGCACGCAGAGCATGTGTATGTACTGTACATCAGCCCGGGGATGCGTGTGAAGTGAAGGAGACGAACGCGTTTGCGGCGGTATTGCGGGCGCATCGGAAATGGTCACGCAGGTGGCTGTTTCGCGGCAGCGACTCGAAGGGAAGCATTCATATGGCACTGGACGGCCCTGGACATCGAGCCTGGGGTCGGTCGCGAACCCCTGCACACGGCTTCTCTGGTCGTGAGGTACTGACGTGATTGACACTGGCAGTTCAAACATTCAGGTCTCGCATCTGGACGCGGCGAAGAGCGGGGACAGTCGGATAAGAGGACCCTCTCATGGTCTCCTGCACGACGCCTTGTTTATCGTCCCTGTGATCCGATAACCGGCTGAACGAGAACTGAATATAGGTCGGCAACGACTCGCCGGGAGACCGCCACGAGCCGCGGTATGCAAGATCAGCCCTGGAGATGCCAGCGACGACATGCCGCAAAGTGAGGAGGCTTCCAAATATCATTGACGGTCTACATGCACTATATATAACGAATGCCAGGAATCAGAAACGAGCGTTCTATGTATCAAGTCCAAGAGTTGTACAGGAGAAACGAGAATGCAGATGCACGGTGATGCTGAGAGCGCGAGGGACTGTATAGACACATTTTCGACGATGACAGGGTATCGCTCTAGAGGCAAGGAAAGAAAAGAGTGAATGTCAAGATGTGCTATGCCTCGTGCAGTTCGATCATGTTCGCCGTCGGCGTCTCATCTCGGACGAGGGTTGTGTTCTTGAAGGTCGAAGAACCAGCAGACTCTGTCGCCTGCAGCTCGACGGTAATTTCAGTCTGTTGGTTGCGCGTCAGAAACGTGTCGTGTGCGAACTGCTCGTTAATACCTCTTTGTAAGAGCGTTCCCCGGCCACTTGCGATCCGAACAGGATGTTCTCCCGGGCTGATGAGCTAGCTTTCCATCCCCCACGTGCGTTCAGGGTGGACAGGATCGAGTTCGAATAGAGCTTGGACAAGGCGAAGTCCCAAATGTAGTTACTGCCCGGAAGTAAGAAAAAAAAAATAGACAATCAGGGACAGCCTCGGAGGCTCGGATACAAAAACTAGGTGCTCACAAAGTTTCGCCCTGGGTGTCAGAACACGTGAGATAGGCATACCCATCAAAAGTTTCACTTACCTTGATGGCTAAAAATAATGTCACGTCGAGCGTCGCGGATACGGACGTAATCAACCCGGTCTGCACGGTCACTGAAATGCTTGGAGATCACCCGCGTCGCTCGTCAACGAAGAGTAAACTCACGTCGGATGAGCCTGTTGATCATGTCGTCCGTCGCGTTGAAGCCCGTGCGTTGGCGCACCTTGACCACACTTGAAGAACGAACCCATCACGCTGTGTGAACTACTCACCAAGCTATACACCAGTGATGCTGTGATGATGACATCTGCGACAGCCGACGATGCGAGCCATGTGATCACAGCACCATCAAACTTGTGAAAGTCGGCGTATTTATTAATAACGGTCACTGAAATCGTAGTTGCGATGCCACCAACTGTTGCGGTGGGTGAGAGCGAGTCAAATGAAATCTGATCCGACTCACTTAGCGATGTGGTTGCGAAAAAGCTGATGATAGCAGGTAACACGACCGAATTGCTCATGACCTTCAGACGCCACGCGATAAAGTACTGCACGGGTGAAGAGATCAACACCTGCACATCGCATACGTCAGCCCTCGATCGAAGAGACTGGTTCCCTTGGGCGCACCGTCATTATGGGATCTTGGGTCGTCCCGTCAGTAAATTCTGTCTTGACGCACTTGAGACTGCTTACCAGCCGACAACACTGGAGGCCCAAATAAATTCAAATGAAGTGCAAAAGTCGAGGACAGTTCTTACTGATGGGGGCCACTGTGATCGCCTCCGGCGTAGCTGCGTGACCCAGCTTTAGGAGCTCGCATTACGGGAGGAGAAAGAAAGTACCATAGCGAACAATGAGGGGCTCGTACATCATGCCGATGTCGAAACCCGTGTTCAACGTCTCGCAGAAGAGCAAGTAGAGTACCTTTTTTTCAAACAGAAATCAGTTGTCACCCGTCCAGATGAAGTAACTCACGAACGTCTTGATCCACCACGCATCTCTACCGTTTACGCAGCTCGTTAGCACAACTGGGGAGTACACTGACCAGGTATTTCTTACCTCTTAAACGTTTGAAAGTATATATAAGTCTGTTGAAGTTGACTGGCATTGGATAAATTGCTTGCCCAATTCACTTGGACATCGTACCTGCACCACCATTGCCTAAAAAGCTCGTTTTAGTACGATATCGAAACAAGCGGGGGCTATACGCATTTACACCATATAAGATGGTATTGAAAAACACACCGATCAGCATTGGGCCGAACCTGTGATTGAAATGGGTCAGGAACTTGTGATGGACGTGTCCATGGTGACTAACAGCAAGTCGACGCCAGAGCCAGCCATACTATCGAAGAGAGCTTGGGAAGGGGAACGCGATACAGGCGTCGAAGGGATTCCTTATATATTTTGAACGGCGTCTGGAAGATACGTCCCTTAATAATGTCCACGGAGTTAATAGAGACGAGATGCCATACCAACCCCATGTCTCGACGATACATGCGTGCGAAATGGGAAATAAAGTGCGTTCGCCATCAAGAACATGGAGATGCATACCTTGGCTCGGGGCAGTGAAAGCTTGTTTGCGGTCGAGCAAGTTGCCATATGAAACGCTGAGCGGCCGGACGACCTATTTACTGAACTTTGGAAGCGAATAACATTGCTGGACCCTATCAGAACAATACTCCGCTGGGCCAATAAGGGCTTGAAACATATGAGCGCATCACAACGCGGTGACTAACTTAGGTTAGGTTGGCTGGGTGCGGCGAAAAGGGATGTGGCAGCATGCGCATGGCTGGGCAAAAATTGATCGGAAAGCCCCGTGGATCCAAATGTTCACCGTCAGGGCTATCAGTGAAGGAAAGCACTGCGGCTGATTCGTGCACTGGATGCCATCACTGGCGGTGGTGTTCACCTCAGGGTCTATGTAATACTCCCATACGATGCCACGGTTGGTACGCATCTCTTAGAAAGAACGGCCATTGAATCAGTCCGATAGAAGGGTTCACTTGACGGTAGTGCTACGTGTATATTGTATATTTTTTTGAGGGTGAAAGGCGGAGTGCGAAAGATTGTCAAACTGACATTTGACATCTCAAACTTGAAAAGCGACCTCGATCGATGATCAAGGCACCTGATTCGTAGATCCCGATCACTCTAGCAGCCTAAAGTTGTGGAGTATTTTTATTAGAACATCCAAGTAAGCCTTGTACATCGTATATCTTTCAGCTTGGGGTGAAATTTGAAAGGCGGAGTGTGAAATATTCTCGAAGCTGCCACCGCATAGCAAAGGCGAAGTACATACTAACTCCTAACCCGGCCCTGAGAGAGCATGCCAAAAAGCGAGGTTATAACCGGTGGCAATCTGGTGACGGCCTTCTTCTTTACCGTCCCTTCTTTTCCGCTCCACGACCAGCCCTAAGAACTTTGAGACCAAGTCACGGCGTCATGGCCGAAGCAAAGACAGCCGACTCCGTTCTTCAAGAGAGCGTCGGAATCATTGGTGCTGGCTCAGCAGGCTTGATCACCGCTCATACCTTCCTGCAAGATGGTTTTAAAAGTGTGCAGATTCTGACACGCGACAAGTCCGTTGGAGGCGTCTGGGCCAGAGGACGCATCTATCCCGACGTCACTATCAACAGGTGCGCTTCAATAACTACCTGCGTCTCTTCCCGCGTTGTCTGACATGTCCATGGAACCGTAGCGTTCATGGGGAATTTAGGTTTTCTTCCTTAACCATGCCACCACCTATCATGCATGAAAGGCTGGGGAATCGTCTCTGTGGTGCAGACATGACAGCCTACTTTGAAAAGTTCGCCGACACGTATCTCGCGGGAAAAATCCGGTTCGAGACTGAAGTGTTGGATGTTCGGCGCGGAAAGGACGGCCTGGGTTGGGACGTCGAAGTTCGTGATCTCAAGACAGGCAACAAGGAGGTCTTGAGTTACGCGCGCATCGTTCTGTGTACCGGGGTCCGTGTTTTCGAGTTTCCTCCCTTCAGCTTTACTAACCTTTCTTTCGTGCAGGGTTGCAGTCAACCTCGCATCCCTGAGCCTTTATCAGCCGAGTCCGCACGACAGGCTGGCTTCCACGGCACGGTCTTACATACGTCCGAGTTCGCATCAAACTTCGATCAAATTCTGAGCGAGGCACAAAGGAACCCGGACTATTCAGCTGTTGTGGTCGGAGGTGGGAGGTCCGCCCAGGAGTGAGTACCCCCAATTCTTGTTCTACATGGATCTCACGACAGCACTTTAGTATCTCCTCTCTGTTGGCTCGTCACGGCATCAGGGTGTCGACGATTTTTGAAAAGGCTGACGGCTTTTTGGCGGCCCCTGTCCAGCTCCCTGATTGGGTCAGAAAGAGCAGGTACCTATGTTTGTTTTGTCCTTTGTTTACACGTTACTGACGACAATGGCTACTCAAGGTTGCTTCCAGTATTGTCGCCAAATATCGAGCTACGAACGCGCCTAGAGTAAGTGATCCTGTAGCTTAGCGAGTGTTGACCCTGAATGACTGACATCGTGCTCAACTAGGCGCTTTTTACACACCACGACAGTCGGCTGCATGATTACAAACGGTTTATGGAACTTGTTAGTATCGAGTTCGGTACGTGGCCTGATATTTACCTCAGCAGGTTCGTACCAATGATGTGTAGTTTGACACCCTCAAGGTCCCTAAGGATTCCCCTTTGAGGAACGCGCACTCGTTGTTCTGGGGCGTCCGTAGCAACGACGAGGGAACTGGGAAAAAGGATGGCTTCCACGCTCTCGTCAACGAGGGAAAGATCAATCTCGTCGTTCCAAACAGGGCTAAGGGCTACTCTGCAGATGGAGAGTCCCTCCTGTTGCAAGATGGGCAGGTGCTTCGAGCCGATTTGGTGGTCCTCGGTACTGGGTATATTTCGTCCTGGAAAAACATCTTCACTGGTCAGTTGGCGCGCACGATTATACCGCAGAGTGCTCACGATTCTTTCAGAGATGACAATTGAGGAGCTCGGAATTGGAAGACGCCCACCTTCTGGTGTGGACGTGGATGAATGGGCACACTACAAGACGCTTGCTTCACCACCGCCGGCTCATCCTCCGCAAGACCAGTCGGCACCATCCATTTACCGTGGCCTTGTCCCAGCAAAGAACATTACCAGACGAGACTTTGCTATCAACGGAGCGGTGGTAAGCAGCCTCTTCGCTCACAGATATTGTATTTTTACGTTTGAATGCCTAGTTCACCACGAACAACGGATATGGATTTGAGGTGTCCGCGCACTGGATATCGTCATACTTCCTTGGGGACAAGATGCATTTGCCTTCCACGGTTGAGGAGGCGTTGGTGGTGACGGCACGATATGCCGCCTGGATGCGGAAGCGATTCCCCGACACGTTGGTGTTTATCAACGAGAGTTACAGCAGCGGGCTCGAATTCTGGTCGTACGTATCCACGTCTTGCGGTTTTTCCCTTTTGTACTACGACTGACCTCATGCAAGGTGGCCGCAAGCGATGGATGAGTTGCTGGAAGACATGGGGCTTCGGAGCATGCGGTCCGGGGGAAACTGGTTAACGTGGCCGTTCAAGGTCGTCAATATCGAGGAAATCGCGATGCTTAGTGAAGAACGACGGGTGAAGCGAGAAGCGGATACGAGCAAGTGAGGCGAAAAGAATTTGAAGAGGGGACCACTCGCCGATCGCTCTGGAAATCGCCAAGCCAACCCCGAATGCGAAACGAATCGCTCTCTCTGTATAGAGACTTGTTTTGATTACTTGGTTATTTATATTTTGTTGTTGTCGCATTTCTTGCATGTGTGGACTAGTGGGAGTGTTGGAGATCAATCGATCATGGCATTTGTACTTGTCACTTTGGGCTCGTAGCCAACTGTCCAATGGTTTGTTGATGTAAGCTTACATGACCCGTACTCCCATGGCAGGTTCCGGACATGTTCGAAACTCTCATTCGGATGGCAACACGTGCTCGCCATCTGAATGAAGCCTTGCAATGGGCTTCGTGGTTCACACCTCTGGTCTCCGGCATCGTTCACCACTACGTGCCAATCCGACTTCTCATTCAAATAGTCGCACGAACCTCAGAATGTGATCTTGAAGCGAACTCTTGTCGAAATGGGACGCGCGTTCCACTGGCACTACACCATCCTCGAGGTATATTTCCCTAACGGTTGACAGGACGGGGTTCCAGTGCGACGTTAAACCAATGCCCACGTTGCACCCACCTTACTCCCTCGACACGTTCTGTGGAATACATCACACTTAACTGGATTATTTGCTGTGTATCACGTTCACCGTGACGTTGGTACTAGCCCGGCAACAGCGTCTTCATTCTGGACGGTTTTATCACCCCCATCGTACACTGGTTGGGATGCTCATCACAGAACCCAGGAGTTGGCGACCTCGATGCGAGACCGCGAGCTTGAATTGGAGGAAGGCGAGAGGCTCAACTCTCATGTATACGATTGATCCAAGAACAACTGGCAAGCCGGTTTGGGGTGCCTGTGGGAACCCTGAGTCGACTCGGACACCACCGTACTCCTCTGCGGAAAATCGGTGGGGCGAATGGGTTCTAGCTCGGTTTTTGTCTTGGTCCAGTGGCGATTTGGATTCTACTGATATATGTTTGACCCATTTCGACTCCCCTGCTAGGTTTCGCACGACGTCTTCCTCTACCTTGAACTCGTAAGTCATGGGTCGTGTGAGCCCAGGAGACGGCGTCGTGAAGTACATCTGTGCTGTCACTATGATGCCGTTCATTTGGGTAGGTTTCGGACGCACAACCCTCCATTCATCCGAAGAGTCTAATGGCGTAATGGCCGCGTGATGCCAACCCGCCAACCGTTGTCGAACCGGTGAGTCCCCCGTCACGCGATGAGTGAAACCCCATGTTTTCGTACCAGAGGAACCATCGAGCATCGATACTCCATGCGGCGACTTTGATCAATCAGTCCTCCTCCAGTGCCTCATAGATTGTGCACGTCTTTCCGACCTATTCACGCTCCAGCACGTTGCCTGACTCAGCCGCCATGTCTGATGGGACCCTTTGGTCAGCTGAAACGACGAGGCAGGCCGAACCCATCCAAGAGGAAACCGAGGTGCTTGGTGAGGAATACGAAAGGGAGTTATATTAGCCCTTCTGGCTACAGTCGGTGCTCTTGCCTGGAATCGACGACGATGCGCTCGTCCCATCGTATTGCGATTCTGGTTGTGTGTCCGCACCGTACACTCTTAAAAATGATGGTAATCACCGTCCATCCACACGAATGCGTCCACAGTGGTGGGATCGTTGATATGACCGACGATCCATCACTGCAGGTGCCAGTACTTCGTATTGAACTGGTGATTGCATACTGGTCACGGTTATTCACATCAGAACAGAGGATACATGCCCGACGCATAGCTTTTACTGAGTACAGTTCGAGAACGTGACAGAAACAAACTACATATCTTCGAGTCATTCTACCTTTGATAACGCTTGAGCTCCAACGTACATCACCCTGCTTCCCTACGAGTGTACTCCCCATTCTAGGTCAACACGTGGCGAAGCGACGGCGGAGTGATTCCAACAAGTTCATGATAGGCACCGCTGTGCTGTTCTAAAACCCCATCAACGGACGACGAGAAGCGCTGGCTTTGGATAGGCGTATACTCCACGCCGGCGCGCACAAGGTCATCAAAAATCCAGTAGACAATGACGCGGATAGACAGCTTGAGCTGGAATCCGGGAAACATCTTGAGGAGAGTCCGCAACTTGCTAAAGGACCAGGCATGAGGGACTGGATCATACTCGTTGACGAGATTAAGGTTCCAGACTTTGTAACTGCC
>JBBPMU010000743.1:0-14559 GCA_038090475.1 Wakefieldia striispora | reverse complement strand
CTAGATTGATACCGGTTCTAGAGCGGTTCTAGAACTGAGGTGAGTCACTATCATATTATTCATTTCAGATGATAGTGAGATAAGAGTCCTTTACGCTATTGGACGATAAGGATATGTATTACTCATATGATACAATGGGACCATATCTTTAGTCATTCCCCATGACTCATCCTTATCTCTTATTGTTCTTATCCTTCCATTCTTATTGGTAGATAAGAACCTCACATATGTATATAAGAGGGGATGCACAGCGATTCCCCTCAAGCAGTCAATTGACTTCCATGTCCTCGGTTCATCCATTGTCTTCACCTCAGCCATTTATTCCTCGATCATTAGAACTGTGAGTTATTCTCCTCACAAGTTTGAACATAACCTCTGCCTCGACTTTGCCTGGGCCTTCCACCTGTTATGGATTTCGAAGATACTTGGGATTGCGATGTCAAAATCATCTGGAGACAACTCTCTGGTGAAGACGACGTGGACATGGATACGTTTTTCCTTCCTACTCATTCCTATGATCGTTACTGGTTTGATCTTTCTTCCACGGCGTATAGAGACCTCACTTGGGAGATCATTGATAGCAGTCAATATGACCCTATTATTCATGACTTCTAGGTTACCTTCAGACTTCGCACGGGAACACTGCCGTTTCCCACGTTTACGGATGCCCCTGGACTTCTGACTCGCTTCTACCGGGAAGTCCCATTTGTCTCTTTCCTCTTTTACTTAGTGGCTCTCTGCTTCCTCATTTGGACACGGCTCTCCGATTCCTTTCTTGGACATGGGACTCCGCATTTCCTTTTACGCGTACGTTTCCTTTTACATGTCCTTTGTTGATTTCCTTTTACGATACACGCGACGCGACGCGTCTTGTTGATTTCCTTTCTGGACTATTTTCCTTTATTTGTACCTTACAGTATAAATACCCGCCGCTGTAGTAGAATAGCTCTTCAGCTAATTCTATGCACTTCTGCCTGCAAAGTCTTCGCTCCTGAAGAAGGTCGCTCGACTTGCTCCTGCGCTAAGCCCTTCCAGCTTCTGTTCTCTTTGTTGACGCCTTCTCTCCTTTACGAGCGATAGGCAATACTCTGCTCCTAGTCGTCGCTGACACTACGAGTACGAAAGGATCTCGAGTGAAGTCTTTGTTTCGCACCTGCGTAACACCACCTGCTGCATATCACAGTCGATCCTCGTTACCCTCGGGACGAGAGATTAGAGAGTTGGGTAGCTCCATCTCTTTATAGACACTATTTAAGTAGTAGAAGATTTGACTGGAAACCCCAGTCTTATCCATTTGATCATAGCTCCCCAAGGGCTTGTTATGATTGCATCATTCTTCATCGAACTTTTTACTGCATGAACTCTTTCGCTATACTCAGCCCTCGAAGGCGAGTACCAACCTGTAATTCCCATCATGTGACTCATTCACACGATCACGTGATTTTCTTGTTTTGGTATGCTCCTATGTCAGTATAAATTCATTCATCACGTGATCTGACACACGTGACCAACCACGGCACTTGCCGATTGGCTGATAGCGCACCTTCTGCTCTTCTTTCGCTATTGGCTCCTCCTTATCCTTACTCATAGACGATGACTCATGATACGCGATTCTTGCATGGTACGATATGCTCTTCTTTTTATCATTGGATGATAGCATTTGCACAGCTTGGTCTGTGCACAATTCCCTCATGTATATAAGGTAGCACTCTGACGACTGGATACCCCAGTCTAATCTACTTGATTCTACTTCCCAGGGTAGGATTTAAGGATAGCTCCTCGCCTCACTGGGACTACACTACTTTGACCAATCTCTCCCCCCTTTCCGAAAAAGTATGCCTCCTCTCTTTTTTGCCTTGTCCTTCGCCCGACCAGACTATACATCAGTCGTTGTCTCAGACTACGCGTCAAGACCAACTCGTTGAGACTTTCCGTCCACGAGTTTTCCCCTTTTTGTTTAGTTTGAGTGTTACTTCATATCAGGGCTTTGGTTTTAGGATTACTCCCCATCTATCAGGTACTTGGGACATTTATACCTCTATTCAATCTTATCTCTTTTCCTTATCTCTGTTTACCTCGTTCAACATAAGAAGACAATTCCCCTATCGACAAAGGGAAGTTCTTGCCTCAAGGAAGAACTTAAAGAAGTTATGACCAACAGTCCTCTAGCCCAACTCTAGGGTTAGATTCAACCTTCGATCGTCTGATCTCATTTCAATACCTTGCTCCTATTGCCCACACTTCCTATGCATCTTCACTCCTAGGCATGAGGTTAAACTGCCACTTCTTTCTTTTCATCCTTGGGCAAGACAAGCTTTCAGGCTTGTTTCATTTGAACTTTGTTATCTCTCTCCCAGTAGCTCTAACCAAGTGAACCTCAACTGGCTCCTTGATCTAGGTATTTGACCCAACCCAACAATTTGGCAGTGAAGAACTGGAACAGAGATTTATTAGTGAAAGTGGTAGGAAGCAGTAATAGGAAGTTACTTAGCATATTGACTCTAGTGACCCCTTTGCCTTACTAAGGCAACCTCTCCAAACTCAGGCATCAACAAGAGTGAAGTTCCTCAAGTTCTAATGGCCTCATAGGACAGGCCCACTCCTGAAACATATTTACAAGAAGTAGCTCCAAAATTCACTCATTTTGTACTGACATCCTCATTGGAATCAAGCACATGTTGCTGTATGCATCAGCAAAACAGCCCTTTTCCCACAATATTTCTTTGCACACCATATGAGTCAGTTGAGTAAAATTGTCAGGGCCAATGTACCAATGACATATGTTTGATGATAAAATTTTTTGAGACCAGTTTATAGGCAAGATTTTTTTGTTATTTTCTGGACAGCTCTAGCCAGTTAGGTACCTTGCTGTGAGAGTCTGTCACAGTCTTGGTAGTACTGTCCAGACAATGGGTTGTTTTGCTGATGTGGGGTTACCTCTTAGGATCAGAGTGGTGGGAATCTGGCTATCCAATCAGGCTATGGCCCCCTGACTGTGTTCATTCACAGTCTTGTGACTTTTGTGTGAGGACTAAGCAAATTTTTGGAACCATGCCCTGCTTCATGCAGAGGCAACTCCCTGCCTAGTGTAGAGGAAATCCATTTATATTCTTTTACAGACATACTGAGAAAGGAATGAAGAGGTAATGACCATGCTTGACTAATAGGATGAATCAGCAGGATATAGGAGAATTGGAGAGAATCCCTCAATTGAGGTGTGACCCCTCATATCAAACCCTGGCCATCCTTATTAGAATAGGTGCTAGACAGCACAGAGAAGACTGACCCTTTATGGGCAAATGAGGAATTTAAAGACAGAGTTACAAGACCCCCCTCATATTGTTATTGTTACGCGTGTGCAGAACAAAGACTTCACTCGTGATCCTTTCATAATTGAGGAATCAGCAATGTCCTGGAGCAGAGTATTGACTATCACCTGTAAGGGAGAAGCCCCAAGTTAGTGATAAGAGAAGCAAAGACTGGAAGGGCTTAGTGCAGGAGCAAGTTGAGCAACCTTCTTCAGGAGCAAAGACTTTGTAGGCAGAAATGCATAGAATTAGCTGAGGAGCTATCTACTACAAGTCAACCCTTTATATACTATAGGGGTTACCATAAAGGGGCAATGCATAAAAGGAAATCAACAAGATGCATCGCGTCATGTGTATTGTAAAAGGAAATCAACAAAGGATGCATAAAAGGAAACATACACATATAAGGAAATGTGGAGTCCCATGTCTATAAAAGGCATCGGAGTTCCATGTCCAAAAGGAGAAGTGGAGTCCCATGTGATATAAGTGGAAAGGAATAAAAATGGGACTTCCCAGTGTTGAAACAAGTGAGAAAACTGGGGGCATCTGTAAATGTGGGAAATGGTGGTGTTCCTGTGCGAAGATCAGAAGTTGTGGATCACTGGGTCGTATTGACCAGAGTCAATGATTTCCCAAGTGAGGTCTCTATACATATGTACACTGTGGAAGAAAGGTCAAACCAAGAGTGATCATAGTGATGAGTAGGAAGGAAAAACATATCCATGTCTGTATCATCATCTCTGAGAAGCTGCCTCCAAATGATTTCGGAGTTGCATTCCCAGGTATCTTCGACATCTGTAACAGTTATAGTTTCATCAGGAACTACCACTTTGGACTTGGACAAGGAAACCTTTATCTGGGATCAGTTGTTAGGACAAGCATTTACTGGGATAGAAGCCAGTGCAGACATTTATTTCTTTTCTTCTACCTCTTACTTCGACAGACATTGGCACGATGTCGATTCTATTGCAGCCCCTACATCTGGGTATAACACTTTCATGTCGTTTACCCATGACAACTTACCTTTCAACTTCTAACAGGAAGTACCACATTCCCACGTTATATGGATTAACTGGGAGTTTACTTTGACTCCTGTGCCTGGCAGTCCACTTATTTCATCTTTGCTTTTATATCTCATGGAACTCCTCTTCTCCTTTTAGTATCTCCTTTCTTAGATAATGGGACACCATGTTCCAATTATGGTATTTCCTTTTACACACTACATGTTTCATTGATTTCCTTTTACATGACATGCATCTTGTTGATTCCCTTTCCTAGACATGTGATGTGTTGTTGTCCTTTATTTGTCCCTTGTACTATATAAGCCATTGCTATAGTAGAATAGCTCTTTAGCTAATTATATGCACTTCTGCCTTGCAAATACTTTGCTCCTCTGAAGGTCACTTGTCTCACACACGCTGCTAAGCTCTTCAAGTCTTCTCTCTGCATAGGACTTTACCCTAACTGGTCTTAGTCAATACTCTGCTCCAGGACACCATCGAACTCCTTGAGTATGATAAGGATAGTCAGCGATGTCTTTGTTCCACACACACATAACAGTAGCCTGACATCTACCCCCTCTGGAATGAATACTCCTGTAATTATAGCTCCCATTTTTGTAACTTCCCCCGCCTCTAGAGCAATACAAGTCCCCATATCACTCTATGCAGGGAAGGCAGGAGAAATCGTTGACACCACTGCCCTCATTGACTCCGGTGCCACCAGATCATTCATCAATTGAGACTTTGCTATCTGGAATCACTTACCCCTCATATGACTTGCAGAACCCATTGGAGCCAAGAACATAGATGGAACAAGGAATAAAGCAGGAGAAATCAGATACAAGGTATTCATCACCATGAGATATGCTAACTATGAACACAACTGGAATTAATGGTCATCAACTGTGGGTCCCAGAACATCATTCTTGGGATGCCCTGGTTGGTGGAAATAAATCCACGAATCAACTGGACCAATCAAACCATTGAACTACCCAACCACCCTCTTTCCAGACGACATGATGACCCACTATGACAAGCCCAAGAATACCTTATCTGTTTCCTTGACAAAAACCCAGACCACCAGACCCAATGCTTCCATCAACTGTGGGAAGATGCCTATCACTGAAGGATTCGACAGAAACTCCACGACACAGGAATACTCCCAGAAATTATCTGAAAAGTAACAATCTCTACCATGCTTGCTGCTCAGGCCAAGAAGGAAGCTGTCAAACTTCCCTCCATCTTCCAGAAATACTGATCAGTCTTTGTCAAACAAGAGGACGGATTCATGCCACTATCCAACAGTTTTGATCACACCATTGATCTCAAGGAATCCTTCATCCCCAAGAAGGCCAAACCCTACCTGCTCAACCCTGCCAAGACCACCACATGTCAGGAGTTTATCAAAGAATACCTGGAAAAAGGTACCATCTGACCTTTGAAATCCCCTCAGACTGCTCCCTTCTTCTTCATCGCCAAGAAGGATGGAAAGCTCCAACCTTGCCAGGATTATCACTATCTTAACAAGCATACCATCAAAAATGCATATCCCCTTCCACTCATTCCTGATCTTATGGATAAACTCCAAGGCTCCAACATCTTCACCAAGATGGATATTCACTGGAGTTTTAACAACATTCATATCAAGGATGGTGACCAGTGGAAAGCTGCCTTCATCACCCCATTTGGGCTCTATGAACCTCTCATCATGTTCTTTGGGATGAGCAACAGCCCTCCTACCTTCCAAGCCTTCATGGACCACTATTTTGGTGATATGATGGCTGAAGGATAGCTTATTATCTATATGGATGACCTAATGATCCATACCAAGGATGACCAGAAGCTCCATGATGAATGGAATGCCCATGTCCTCGAACAAATGGCTGAACTCAAACTCCACCTCAAATTGGAGAAGTGTTCCTTTTCACAGTACAGCATTGACTTCCTTGGAATGATCATCACTGAAGGGGGCCTTCAAATGGACTCCACCAAGCTGTCAGTCATCAAAACTTGGAACCCACCCAGTTCACTCAAAGGAATTCACTCATTCCTTGGATTCTGCAATTTTTATTGGAAATCATTGAAAACTTCTCCACTATTGCAGCTCCGTTAATCGCCCTCACTCGCAAATCCTCAGCCTGGGAATGGAAAGAAGACCAGCAAAAGGCTTTCCTCATCCTCCCTGTACTCTCTATGCCCGACCCACAGAACCCCTTCACCATCATGACTGATACCTCCCTTATGGGCACTGGCACTGTCATTATGTAGAAGGACGTCAACAGCAACCTACACCCCTGTTGCTACTTCTCCACTACCTTCTCCTCTACTGAGTGCAACTATAACATATATGACTGGGAGCTCTTAGCAGTCATCAAAGCCTTGGAAGAATGGCACCACTACCCCAGCGGTACCCCTCACCCAGTCACAGTCATCACTGACCACAAGAACCTTGCATATTTCAAAGAACCCCAAAAGCTTACCCACTGTCACACCTGTTGGATGCTTTTCCTACAGGATTTTGACATCCTGTTCAACACCTGTCCCAGCACCTATATGGCTCTCTCTTGCAAAGACCACATTGACACTAGTGAGGACAACCAGGATGTTGTACTCCTCTCCCTGGATCACTTCATCCAATATATAGATGCCAACCTTGCCAACTGGATGTTACAGTTTCGGCTGATGCCACCACTTGGGACTCAGATGAGGAAACCATTGTTACAAACACTATTTTCCTACCGACAGACATCCACTCTTTTTTGGACTCTAAGTCCAACTATGTTGTCCCTCTCTCTAGTGCACTCTTCAATCCAGAACAAACCCTGTTCTAGGACACGATCGCGCCTCATGCCAAGGCTGTCCAAAGGGCAAGACCCGATTGGCTGCCACAATCATGCTTCTTATTTTAATCTCCGGCATGATCTAAGATCTGCCACACCTCATGCCTACCATTTCATTTCCGCTTATGCTTCCCTTCCATTCTGCCACATACCTCATGCTTGACACATGTATCACAGGCTGTGGTATTCCTTCACATTCCATGACGTTCTAGCCAATGGCAGAACTATCTCTTATCTTCTTATCTATGATATCATAGTCACATGACTGTAATGTGTACAGTATATAAACCCATGAATACAGACCAAGGAACTCTAACAAAGTTCACTTGGATATTTCATCTCATTCTGAGTGATCATTCCCTACACCTCACATCCTTACACTCTAACAAGCTCAGCTTTTGAGGCTTGTTTCAACCATCATCTGGGAACAACTGTTGGGACAAGCATTCACCAGCATAGAAGCTAGTGCAGACATTTATTTCTTCTCTCCTACTTCTCACTTCGATAGACATTGGCACAACACCTCTTCTACCACAGCCCCTACATCTGGGTATAGTTCTTTCTTGTCCTTTACCCACGATAACTTACCTTTCGACTTCTAACAGGAAATACTGCATTCCCATGTTATATGGATTAACTGGGAGATTCCTTATCTCCAGTGCCTGGCAGTCCCCTTTTATCCCTTTCCTCTTATATCTCATGGTTCTCCTTTCTTCTCCTTTTAGTATTCCCTTTCTTGGATATGGAACTCCATGTTCTCTTATGGTATTTCCTTTTACTGTATGTGCTATGTGTTTCGTTGATTTCCTTTTACATGACACATGTCCTGTTGATTCCCCTTTTAGACACATGACACATTGTTGTCTTCTATTTGTCCCTCATACTATAAATACCTACCCTTGTAGTAGAATAGCTCTTCAGCTAATTCTATGCACTTCTGCCTTGCAAAGACTTTGCTCCTCTGAAAGTCACTCATCTCACACATGCACTGCTAAGCCCTTCAAGTTCTCTCTTTGAATAAGGACTTTACCCTAACAGGTCTTAGTCAATACTCTGCTCCAGGACACCATTGAACTCCTTGAGTACAAACAGGATAGTCAGTGATGTCTTTGTTCCACACACGCATAACACCAGATTGCCCTAGACTCCCCATCTGACCCCCTTGTCATTGAAGCCTCATCTCACATCACCAAAGGGACCTCCCTCTTCACCCGCACCTCCCCCACTGACTGGGAACTTCACAATGACTCCCTCTTCTTCCAAGGATGCCTTTATATTCCCCCTACTGTATGTCACGAGCTGGTTAACTCCATCCACTCTTCTCCTTCTGCTGGTCACCTGGGCTATTTCCACCTCCTCCACCTCCTATGCTGCAACTATTGGTGGCCAGGAATGGCAACATATGTCTGCTGCTTCATCTCCGGATGCACCACCTGCCAAGCCAATAAGGTCATCACCCACCCTACAGCTCCCCCTTTATCCCCTATCCTCTCTGCTGCCACTTGCCTGTTTCAGCAGATATCAGTGGATCTCATCACAGATCTCCCTCCCTCCACTGGTCATGATTTGGTCATGGTCATAGTAGACCATGGACTTAGTAAGGGGGTAATTTACATCCCTTGTTCTAAAACAATCTCTACTGAAGGAGTTGCCATGCTCTTCTTTTCACATGTCTTCCCCCACTTCGGACTCCATGACAAGCTTATCTCCAACCATGGTCCCCAATTTTCCTCTGCCTTCGCCAAAGAATTAGCCTGCCTCTTGCAATACGATCTCACCCTATCCACTGCCTATCACCCACAAATTGTTACGCGGGTGCGAAACAAAGACTTCACTTGTAATCCTTTCGTACTCGTAGTGTCGTTGACGACTAGGAGCAGAGTATTGCCTGTCGCTCATAAGAGAGAAGGCGTCAACAAAGAGACAAGAGACTGGAAGGGCTTAGCGCAAGAGTAATCAAGCGACCTTCTTCAGGAGCGAAGACTTTGCAGGCAGAAGTGCGTAGAATTAGCTGAAGAGCTATCTACTACAAGTCGGCCCTTTATATACTAGGGGGGTTACCATAAAGGGACGACACGTAAAAGGAAATCAACAAGATGCGTCGCATCGCGTGTATCGTAAAAGGGAATCAACGAAGGACACGTAAAAGGAAACATACGCGTAAAAGGAAATGGGGAGTTCTGTGTCCAAGAAAGGAATCGGAGGTCTGTGTCCAAAATGAGAAGTGGAGAGCCGCTAAGTATAAAAGGAAAAGGAGTAAATGGGACTTCCCAGTAGAAGTGAGTCAGAAGTCCGGGGGCATCCGTAAACGTGGGAAACAGTGGTGTTCCCGTGTGAAGTCTGAAGGCTGTCCTAGAAGTCATGGTATAGTGGGTCGTATTGACCACTATCGATGATCTCCCAAGTAAGATCTCTATACGCTGTGGATGAAAGGTCAAACCAAGTGCGATCATAGGAATGAGTAGGAAAGAAAAATGTATCCGGGTCCATGTCTTCTTCACCAGAGAGCTGTCTCCAGATGGTTTCGACGTCACGTTCCCAAGTATCTTTGAAATCCGTAACAGCAGCGCCCGAATATCCGTTTCTACTCGGATTGCCTTTCTCTGGTCCGGGTAAGCCAGGAGAGTATGTATCTTTGGTAAACACTTTCTTTAAATCATCGAATGCTTTCTGCTGTTCACTTCCCCATTTGAAGGGGGTATCTTTCTTTGTAAGATCGTTGAGGGGTCTTGCCTTGTCGGTGAATCCTGGAATAAATCTTCTATAATAATTGCAGAGGCCTAAGAAGCCCTGCACCTGCTTCAGGCGAGTGGGTGTCGGCCAGTCCATAATGCCGGCGGTTTTCTTCGCCTGCATCTCCACTCCTTCTCAAGATACGACCATCCCGAGGAAATCTACTTTCTTTTCTGCGAAATGGCACTTTTCTGGTTTAATGTATAGATCGTTTTCTTTGAGTCGTCGAAGGACTTCCTTGACTATTGTTTTGTGTTCTTCCTTCATCTTTCCCTTGGTATAGACCATGCAATCATCAATGAAAATGATTATGCAAGCGTACATGTCGTTGAAGATATTGTTCATCATAGTCTGGAACGTTGGCGGGGAATTCGTCATGCCAAAGTACATGACCGTTGGTTCATAGGCTCCCATGGGTGTGACGAAAGCTCCTTTCCATTCATCGCCTTCTTTGATTCTGATGTTATTGAAACCCCATCTGAGGTCCATCGTCGTGAAGAGGTCTGCGCCCTGCAACCTATCGATCAGGTTGGGGATTAATGGTAACGGATATGCATTTTTGATCGTTCCTTCGTTAAGATATCTGTAGTCCATGACTAGTCGCTTCTTTCCATCCTTTTTTGGAATGAAGAATACAGGGGCGGTCTGCAGGGATTTGGAGGGTCGAATGTAGCCCTTCTTCAACTCTTTTTCTATAAAGCTTGAAACCTCATCCAGTTCCTGCTGGGAAAGCGGTATGACTCGTCCTTTCTTCGGCACAAAGTCTTCTTTTAGTTCTATAGTGTGATCCCAGGGTTTTCAGCTGGGCATCCTTTCCGATTCTTGTTTGGAGAATACGTTGAGATAGTCGTGATAGCATAAGGGTACCTTCTCTTTGAGGTACTTCTTTTCTTTGTCAGTCGTCATCCCTCTTTGGAAGTAGGGGTATCTGTGGTTCATCCCATGATGGGGTATTCTCCATTTCTCTGTAGTCATTGTCCGAGTTTTTGAGGATGGTATTCTCCAACTATCAGGCCAGCCATAGTCCGTAACCTGCTTCTCTGATATGGAGGAAATCTTCTCATCAGGCCGGCCAGTGTCCATAACCTGGTATTCTTCTTTGTTCCAAATTGTCCTGCTAAATAGAACGTAATCTTCCTCTCTTGAGGGAATCTCCATAGTCTTCTTCAGCTTAACTGGTATCCGTCCTTTGTTGCAAGAGCTTGTGCAACGAGTAAACTCTAGTCTCTTCGTAGTCCAGTCGATTTCTGGATTGTGGCATACAAGCCAGTCAAAACCTAAATAGATTTCATGAGTTCCTAAGTTTGTAACAAACGCTTCGATGGGTTCTTGATGACCCTCGACTTCCACAATGATTCTTGCTTTGTGGGTAATCTTTCCTATGCTTGAACTCATACCGTCGGCATTTGAAATGCCAACTGGTCTTCCCAAAGGGGTACCTATAATTCCATTAGCTTCACAAAATTTTTTATCCACAAACATATTCGTTGCTCCTGAGTCTAACAGTGATGAACATGTCACCGTCTTCCACTGAGGTGGGTATCCTGAATAAAAACAAACATTAGTGGGCAAGGAAATCAAGCCCGAATGTATCATAGAGTTAGAATAAACAATGTCTGATTGTGAAATAAAAAGAGAAGCATGAGAGACTGGGGAAAGGACTGGTAGTGGTCATGGACCAAGTGGTTTCAAGCAGAGGGGCTCGTTGAAGAAGGAAAAGTCTGTGGTAGTGGGGAACGGGAAAGAGGTTTCTTTTTTGTAGATTTTTAAAGGTGGGGTTGGTACCTCTGATAAACTGAAAGAATCATCAAAATCGAAGGTAGGAATGTCTGATAAAATTGAAAATCTATTTGAGGAAGGGTTTACCCCCTCTTTTACCTTTATTGTTTTTTCTTTCTTTTTCTTTTCTTTCTCTTCTCTTCCGAGCTTTTTCCTATAGTAAGCCTCGGCTTCAGGTGACGTGTAGTCGTCCCTGGTGACCTGTTGTCTAAAGCGGGTCTGGTCCAGTTCTGCTAGAAAGTCTTCACCTGCTTTCCAATAGGCTTCGACGTACATTTTGTAAGCTGTGTTGAAAGGCATATTATGCGACAATTTTGTTGCTCTGGCGAAGAAGGCATCCCAGAGACTTCCTTCCCGAGAACGTTGGGGGTTCGGGGGAGCATAGTACATACACTTGAAGTCGGCAGTAGCCAATCTTCGTACCTCGACTTCTTTTACTCCTGGGAGGTACCCAAAGGAGTTCTTCCTTGTGGTCAGTGGGTAGTTCACCGACATTCCGAAATTCTTATGTCCTTACTGGCCCTACTAAGAGGACCTCTGGGGACGCCTTGACCGAAAGGGTAAAAACCAGTTGCCCTAGTACTGGGCGGAGGGTGTCCCATCTACTTTGCATTCGAGTAGGTAGTCTTTGCTAAGTGAAACAAGACGGAATCGTTGAAGGTTGAACCTCAAACCTCAAAGGCAAAGTCTTCCCTTCAATGGGGTATCTGCATAGAAACCTGTGACGCAAAGTCAACAGGGGAATGTCCTGGACATGAAGTCACAGGTTCTCAGGACACAAAGTCCTAACCACAACAACAGAGTAATGAAAGAGAGCGCCGTTTATCCTCTGGCTAAGAGTGTAGATGAATATAGAGTTTCCCAGTAAACCCCTCAGAAGATCCTAAGGGGGTCTTGCCTAGAAGAAAATACCCTGGGGAGTATATTCCAAGTAGCAAAGACTGGGGTTACCAGTCGATGCATCTACTACTTATATATTGTACAAGTTCGTGCATGGACCATGCAGTGCGTATCCTAATCAAGTAAAGTTTGTCCGATGGAAGCATATCTTGAGTAAAAGGAAATGAGTAAAATGCACTGCTCTCTGTGGCATGTGCCTTCCGATACAATCACGATCGGGTAATCTCATAAGAAGAAATGACTAAAGATAAGAAATGTCAATGTGTCCAAAAAGGGTTATTCCCAAAGAGATGGCTGCCAGGAATAAGTCTGAAGTCTCAACCAATGGCCTGTCGGCAAGAGCCACAAGATGGTCACGTGCGACAGATTATACTGTCATGGGAGTGTACCAGAAGAGGAACATCATGTGACGTCAAGTCATGTGATCAGTGAAGTACATGTAGACGGCTTTCTTTGAGGATTGCCGCAAGAAAGGTTTTGTTTCTAAATAAAAGTTTGAAAAGTGTCAGAATAAAAGCGTCTTTTGGGAATAAAATATGGGGTTCGTAACATTGACCATCGGTTTGGGGGTGATATGTGGTGGAAATTCATTGTTTGATGTCCAAAAGTTTACATAGATGTTTGGTGAACTCAGAGACGAATTGTGGGCCTCAATCGGATATGACTGAAGAGGGCAAGCCATGATTGCACCATACTTCATCTTGAAATAGTTTTGCTAAATCTAGGGAGGAAATCTTTTTTAAGCATGGGGTAAAAATAACTTCTTTGGAAAAATGGTCCATGATTACACAAATAGAATCATACCCCTTCGATGGGGGTAATCCGGTGATGAAGTCTATAGAGAGATCTTCCCACGGTCATGAAGCTGACTCAAGGGGTAACAGTTTTCCTGCTGGTGCCGTTGACTTTCCCTTCATGAGGGTGCACGCTTGGCAGTGATCTATGTATTCGGCGATGTCTTTAGTCATGCCATTCCAAGTATAAAAATGAGAGATGAGATGGCTCGTTCTGGCCCTTCCCAAGTGTCTGGCTACAGGGGAATTGTGGAAAAGTGTTAATAATTCTGTTCGAAGAGATGGGGGAATAAATGTTTTGTGTTTGTCATTTTTGTATACCTTTTCTTTGTTGCAAAAGGTAAATCCCTGCAGGACAAGCAATTCCGTTAGTAGAGTGGTCTCTTTTTGAATTTTTTCGAAAAAAGGTGAAACCATTATCGTGTGGTGGGCATTTACTCTTTTTACCTCAGATTCAGGAAGAACCACTATATTTTCATTATGGTTCTCTACTGTGTCGCCATGGTCAGGTCTTCGGGAGAGTGCATCTGCTCGTCCATTTTGTGTGCCTGGTTTGTAACACATGACATAGTTGAACTCTTGAAGTAGAGCGTGCCATCTAGCCTGTCGAGGCGATAGTGTCTGTGGCTTCTTCCAGTATTCAAGGTTTTTGTGGTCTGTCCATATTTCGAAGGTTTCTCTGCCAACTAGGTAATGTCGCCAGTCTTGTAGAGCCCTAATCACTGCTAACAATTCTTTGTCATAAATGGGATAATTTCTTTCCGCCGAATCAAAAGAATGTGAGATGAAAGCACAGGGCTTCCATATACCGTCGTCATCTTTTACCGATAATACTGCACCAGTTGCTATGTCAGATGTGTTGGTTTCTACGTGCATTGGCTTCTTCTGGTCAGGATATGCCAAAAGGGATTCTTTTGTAAATGCTTCTTTTAGTTTCTTGAAGGCCAAATCTTGTTCGCTTCCCCATTTGAAGGGGGTATCTTTCTTGGTAAGATCATTTAGTGGTCGAGCTATATGTGCAAAGTTAGGTATGAATCTTCGGTAATAGTTACAGAGGCCCAAAAAGCCTTGTACTTGTTTGAGTCTGGTAGGCATGGGCCAGTCCAGCACTCCTGCTACTTTAGACGTTTGCATTTCTACTCCTTCTTGGAATATGACCATCCCAAGGAAATCTACTTTCTTCTGCGTGAAGTGGCATTTTTCA